>JANRMR010183421.1:0-11381 GCA_025434825.1 Bergia sp. 'catenularis'
TGTCCCCATTTAGTGGTCAGAAACTGCTATTTAAGTATGACACTCAAATAAAGGTTTGTTGTTGTTGTTGTTGTTGTGTTTATTCTTATTTGCTTGTTTCTCCAGTGTGAACGTCCATGAAACAAGCATAAGCCTCTGAGCATAAGCGCCTTCAACCTGTTGTCGTCACCATTCTCTTCGCGCACAGGCACCAGTTCTGCGCGTGCGTATGCTAATTTTTCTTGTGTTTAATTCACGTGTGTGAACAACTTTTGCTTGTGCTTATTTCACAAGTATGAACCAGGCTTAATACAAACAATAAATTGAATAGTCATGACGCGAATATTGGTCAATTTAATTTTTTTAAAAAGTTTTACGGGCAACGGAAGTGACGCGAGAGCCGTACTCAGAAGAGCTTTGTTGTAGTTCAAGATGTGGTTTTAGACAAAACTTCAAGATTTGTTTGAGAAGTTTGAAAAGGGCTGGAAAATCGTCGGGTCTGTCGTATAAAAATCATTTATTTCCTTGCAAACGCTCAGATTAAGAATCAATGAAAGACAAAGTAGTTGTAACACAAGCTTGAAGATTCTTTCCAAATATCGAGTCAGCAGGTCCAAAAGATGAGTCCCTGTTAGGGCATTTTCATTTTCTTCATCGGGAGCGTCTTCAATTCTGAAATCTATAACGAAATTTTTCTGATTATGGTTATCGCATCACTTATATTGACTGCAAAAGTTTTAAGATTGCAAAATCGTCTCACCCAAAGTTTTTCCTTGTTCTTTTGAAACAGGATTTAGATGAACATTGCTGGACATTGTTGCACCATCGAAAACTTGACGAGAAGAAAGGAAGGTACAGAATCCATTCAAACCATAATCAGTGGCCACATTACGCTTGATTTATTGTTTGGTGTTTTTGTTAAATCATTTATTTTCTGGTGGACCCGCTTTATTAGAATGTTAAAAATGTTCGTGAAAAGAAGATATTGTCGGCCTTTAATTGGACACTCGAGTTTTGAAATACTAACAGGAAATTGTGGGGAATTCAAACCGACAACGGTTTGGAAACTCATCAAGAAATTCGGCAGGTTATTACCACGTGCCATAATACTGATCAAGTAGCGTTCGTTGGAGTCTTAAACCCCTAATTGTTATTGTCCCCAGTCTTGTGCTGGTTTGCCTTTGAGTATCGTTTGATGATCTACATTGTTTCACAACAGAGAGCAACTTTGATCTTGATTAAAGTGCTATGCTATGTATAAATGTGGACTCTGTCGGTTTTTTTTATTAAGTTTGGTCGTTCCAGCTATGGACTTTTTGTGTGGTTAGCATCAATCAAGCTCGTTACGCTTTGCAAACCTTGTAATATATATCTGAACAAATGTGTAAGTTAACAAAGACCGAACTTCAGATTGGAAAAACATTATCTCTGCTTGGAATTTGGCCAAAGTCAGCGATAAGTGTTCTTTACGGTTTTCTTTTTCTGTTTTTCTTTTAATATAAATTATAATAAGGGCTGATTTGACAAGAGGGAGTTAAATAGAGCAGAGTAGTAAAAGAGTTAAGCTTAAGTTCTGGGTGATTCGAGCCTCGTTGTTCTTATAAAGCTGATCTTATAAAGAAGCGTGATTTTCTGAGGAACTTTTACCTACTTCTGGACTTTGTAAACTGTAAAGTTGCTCTTTAATAGTGATGATAATAAAGCTTGTTGTTGTCAGTTAAATACTCTGTTTTTTTGCAGGAACTATGGTCATCAGTGCACACTCTGCGACCAGGAGTTCTTTGGATTGCTAGCTTTCACTACTCACATTCATGGAGAGAAACACGAAGAAGCCGTTCAGAAATGGAGAAAGGAGCAGCGATGGAATGAGTGGAGTTTTAGTAACGAAAGTACACTGGAGGATCAGTCCGAAGTCTCCGAGAGTGGGACGTCACAGCTGTCAGGGGTTAAAAAGGGCGGAAAAAACAAGAGAAAGAAACAGAAGAAAGGGCAAAGAGTTGGTAACTCTCCAAAGGGCGGAAAGAAGCAGAGCAAAAGACAGGGAGGCGCTTGGAACAAATCAAATAACGGTAATCAAAACCGGAACCAAGGTTTTCCTGCTCACAATCAAGATCAAAATAGCAGTTTAACGAGACGGCAGGAGAGGAGCTCTGAGACAACAAATCCTCCTCGGCGGCGAAATGGGAAAGATCTTTGTACCGATAAACGAGTAAACTTTGGAGGTCAAGAGCGAAAACGAGGAGATTCTGGAGAGAGGTACAGCGACTACTATGATGACACTGATGTAAACTATCAAGACTTTGAAGGGAAGTTTTCATGGCCGCAGGGATCTGAGTCCAAGCAAAATCATGCAAAAGGCGATGGCGATCATCAAATGAAACCGGGAAATCAAACTGGTATTTATAAACAGTCTCCTAATGGACAGTTCATAGAGGGTAGTGCATACGTGCACGGAAGTGAAACTGAGAATAGAAAAGCTGAATGGCGTCTTAAGAGTTTTAGAGACTTGGGCGGTTCAGGAACTAGTAGGAGTTCAAAAGAGGGCGACCAGGCTTTTGAGGCGAGTCGGCAAATAATCTCCCGTGAGAATGGCAATGAATATAGACCGGAAGGGTACATATCAGGAAGGAGTTCTTTTGAACAGAAGCCGAGCAATAAGAACTCCGAACAAAGTGGACAGAGCGTGGCGAATGGAAAACTTTCCAATTCAAGACCAAAGGAACGGGAAAGGCGAAATTCCCGGAAAGGGAAACCGCAGAAACTCGCTTCCAATAACAGTTCGCGATCTTCGTACGTCAGTGAAGGAAATGGAAGTGTTGTAGTCGTGAGTTCAGACAGCAGCAGTTTGGATATTTCTGTTGATGCTGACAATTTGGAGACAGAGTCGAGTGACAAAAAGCCGAAAAAGATGCAGCGTGACAAAAATAAGGGAGACGGAGGAAGACAGAAAAGACGAAGGAAATATGAAAAAGAAATGGAAGAGAGAATGGTTAGAATTCAACAGGATGTGATCTCTGGTATTTCCAGTGGGGAATTTTCGGCACAGCCAAGACAGAATTATTCTAATATGGATTTAGGTTATCGGAAACACGAAGGCGTTACGATAGCAACAGCCAGTGAACCTACGAACGCCACTAATAATAAGACTTCGCTTTCCTCATTTTCTCAGGAAAGTGCTCAAAATCTCGACATGTTTACTTCTGAGGAGAAAGGTATTTCAGTCAAGACTGTAAATCCCAGTCATATAGTGACAAAGACGGCGAGTGTTACGAATACAATGTCAGAAAAAGACTCGAACTCGGCTCAGACGGGTGAAGTTGAAACGGCTGCAAGTGTCTCGAAAAACCAAAGAGAGACAATGCTGCGAACAGCCCTTGGAATAAAAAAGGAACCAGTTGAAGAAAGAGAGGTAGGTGGTCTATTATTAACACTTGTCATTCTAAAGATAACATTACTGTAATAAAATTTGAGTAGTATCCGACTTTTTAATAAGTTGTCTAAGACCCGTATAATGACCACTACTTTGCTTGTCTTGAAGAACAGAGGTGTTTGATGTTGAAACTCTTACCTCAGAATGCGAGAATTGAGAATTTTGTCTTTTTTATAAAAATATACTGAAGAAGATTGGTATTTGAAAATGGAGCGGAACAAAAGTTCAGTATTAATGAAACGAAAAGAAATTCAAGATGATGCGAAATCAGTGTTCATGTTGCGGCTTGTCGCCGTCAGCTTGTTCAAATAATCGCACATTTTTATCTTTTACAAACAAATACTGAAAAAAGAGTTATTCTACTTGACGTATAGACAAAGAATAGTCGTTTGACAATCTTTTCATCAAATAGTTCAAAAGTTAGGACATCAGTTTTAAGAAACAAGTAGCAACAAACGCTTCTACTCTCTAAGAGTATACAAAATGAATTGTCATGTTTTGTAACTGGTTCAAAAATTACTAGACACTTCTGCTCTTCAACTCAAGGGAGGGAAAATAAATTGTCGTAATACGACTTGTCATCATCTGTTTCAAGTTAAGACAACAATAAATTAACACTTCTACACTTCAAGAGATACAAGTTGCGTCGTCACGCTGCGGATTTTAATCAGCCGGGTTTTACTGCGAACATTTTATGCACAGGTGTTTGCATAGGTATTTCAAAATTCTACGAGTGTCAAGCGACAAGTGCTCGATATAAAACCAAACTACAACTAAGTACAAGACAAAGTCGAGAAACTCTGTTCTAAGTCATAAGCTGAATGGGTGACAGTGCCACGAACTGTCGTCAACTGATTTCAAACTAAGCACAATAATTATTTATTAGTATAAATTGCATAAGTTTATAAACAGCCCAGCTCCAATTAGCAATTCACGATTTATCAATCTCCAGTATTCCGGTTCCGGCGGCAGTATTACTATTTATAACACACTGTATTTTTGCTCGTGACCCACGGACCTCTCCGAATAGGTATTGCACAACGTCAAAATTTTGAAATAAAAACTGAAGACCAAAACTTCGAACTTGTAATGCTTTTGAATGCGTCATTTCTGGGAACAACTTATTTTGACTCTTTTCCTAGCGGCGATGTTGGCACAAGATGAAGAAACGACAGAAAAAGGATCTTCACATTTAAGTGATAAAAAAATTAAAAAAAAACTTACACTGCCCTATTTTAGTTGGATAATTGTTAATGAAGTAACAGTTTCAACAAACCTTGATCCAGCTGAAAAAATCAATTTTAGAGCCAGCATTTCCTCTGGGCAAAAGTACACGTTCAACCGAACGTTGTCATATTTTGTCAGTCCGTTATGTATGAACGTAATATTCTCAGCGATGACTTTAACAATGAAGATTGCGTTATTTTTCATAAAGTGTTACACAGCTTGCCCTTAAAGGACACGGATCGCAGTTGTGAAGGTTTTTACCCAAGGGGCTCACAACTTACAAGCTATTGCTAAGAAAGTAGTCTGGATAAATGCAAATCTTATTAGCTGATTTTCGTTGAGTAATAGCCCCAAAATTGTACATTTTGACGTCGGAAACAGCGTTTTACGGATACTTGGATGAAGATGTTTCACTTTTTGAAACCGTTTTTCCTTTGACAACCGTTTATTTTTCTTTCGAACAAGAAGAGGAAATAACAGACAGGCATACAGATTTTTTAACTGAGGAACGATTGTTTTCGTGGCTTAACGAGTCAGTTGGTGCCGCGTCGTGCGTATTTCGTCCCACCCTCGAAACCAAACCACATAGCCGGATAAAACGTGTTTCCGGCAGGGAAATTGAAACGTCGGATAAGGAAAGCTTTCGAACAGGAAGCGAACTCGCTCAACCACAACCAGAACGGAAAAGGCAGCGCGAGATACTTATTAATATAGTGTACGACAAGAAAACGTGGCAGGAAAGAAAAACTATTTTAGATAGAATAATCTTTCGTTAACGAAAGGCAGTTTACTTTATCGCTGTTTTCTTTTTTGCGCAGAGCTCATTCACTCTCCTTTCAATTTCTCCCATTCCTATCGTACAATTATCGGCGTGGTTATCGCTGACTCTTATGAGCAGGCTATCTCGGCTTTTCTCACTCTCAGTTTTTAATTTTTGTGTTGGCTGTCTTCCGGAGAATAGCTCTAAATAAGGCTTGTATTTCCCACACTCGTCAACGCCTGCATAACTCTACTTGGATGCTTAAAGTATTAGACGAGTCTCAAATCACCGACATCCCGTCTTGGTATGTCAAGACGGAAAGCGTTCCTCTAGCTTCTTTCACCAGCACTTGAAGTACAGCACGATCAGAGCAGTGGGTGCCAAATAGCAGCGTGATCGGCAAGTGTACTAATTGTTCAGTTTTTTTTATATCTTCAATCATCATGATTTATGATTCATGATACTTTCCACTGTGTTGTATCTCTTTTCTGTATTTTATCGACTTCACTTTTCAAAGGCCTTATCAGTATAAACGAACGAGTTAAAAATATTTCGCAGTAATGCCTAAATATTTTTTAAAGACGTTATGAAATTGTTATTGCTTTGGCATCCTTACTCACTTGCCTTACGAGCTCTTTAATACAGGTAATGTCAAAACAGTTCGTTAGACGTTATTGACCTGACTGAATGAACCAGTCAGATAGTATTCAGATATTCTTTTCTCTTAAGCATTAAGGAAGTGCTTATCGACATATCGGTGCAAACAGTCGAAGCTCGGTGGAAGTTGTTTGAATCTTCAACTTCAAAGGACTCACTCAAATAAAAAAATATGAGTGTTTCGAATTTCCCCACCGTCGCTATTCAGTTTGAAATATTTAGCTTCTTAGACACTGCAACTTTCTGGGCTGTAATTTCATGCACATTTGTAAGAATCTCGTTGTCACGTACAGCGAAATCGCCATAAATTTGTTCATATTTGTAAATTTTAAAGCGATTTTCGACGTGGTTAGAAGAATGCACACGCAATATATTAGCCTCGGCTTGACTGCTACCGAAAATGTAATGATTGTGTCTTAATCAGTTCTCCCAGTTTCACCCCAGTGAACATATAAAACATAATATCACTTTTTGTGTTGCCAAAAACTGATCTATAAAAAGCTTCTTTTAATTTCATGCAAATTAGTTGAAAGTACTGAAGCTCAACTGGTATAACTAAAAGAATCGTATCGATAGTGATTTACTGTTGCTCGGTCTAAGTTTATTTAAGATTATTTTCATTATTGTAAAAAGTTCTCGGACCTCCTACTGTTTCAGTCCTAGCCGAAGAATTTCTAGAATAGTTTTGTTCCTGATCACCATTTCAAATAAGGAAGTTGGTGTGTTTTGTAATGTCTATTTGTATCCGGAATTTTGAGTATTTTGTCTGCCCAAACCCAAGATTAGTGTCATGACCCTGCTCTCATGACTGAGAAGTGCAAACGGAATGACAAAAGCTGAAGCAAAAATTCCAGAAAGGAATATCGCATTACCATGCACCGTCACTCCATTTGGCATTTAGCTTTTTATTTTATGGTACACGCTGTTTTTATATGAACAATCTGAGAACAATCGACGCTTGGATTCCAACAAATTATTTTTTTCATGTTCTATGGACAACAAATTACACACTCAGTTCACCCAGAAATCAACACAGATATTGGGGTACAAATACGATACATTGTACTGTTTATTTTTACTCGTTCATTCCTGGCTGAAAACATCACATGTCACTCTTTCACTCCACAACATCAGTGACAGCAATCTAGCGACGTTTGTAAAATTAAGAGTTTTCAATTCCCGAACATATTTTTGTTAATTTATGCCGTGTAGGCGCAAGAATAATTCAAGAACAGTTGAGGCTTAAATTGTCGTAAGAATTATAAGAACAACGAGGCTCGGCCAAAATTTACTGGCTCAGTTATAAAAATGGGGGAATATTAACAAATTGTTTTGTCTTTGTCAAGTGGAGTGGAGCTAGTGGCAACCTGAACTTCATAAAAGCAGACTACAAACATATTTGGTGTTAGCTTTTGAAATTTTAAATAATATTTTTAAAAAAATTTAAAATTAGAAAACTGGGGGCGTTTTCTAGTTAGTCAGTCAGTTAAATAGTTATAACTGACCTATGGCGCCAAAACCAGCAACACTGAGCAGATGGGTGAAGTTCATTGTTTATGTTAACTTTAAACTGATTAAGATCAGTTGTTTGTAAGAGATACGATGGTCGGCTGTCGTAATAGATATGTCGGTATCAGTACCCTACATGGGTAAATTGTGGGTACAAAACCTGAGTATGAGAAAGCGGAGTTGATACGCCGGTGACTTTGCACAAATCTATCCAGTTGGAAGGGATATATAGGATCTCTCTTTAAACTATCTTTCAAGCATAGCATTTTATTATTTTTATTTTTATCAAGGAGCGCTTCGAGAAAACTGTGGTTATGTAACCCATGTAGAAATGGCTTTGGGAAACAAAAATTTTGATTTGAGTAACGCGAAAATTTTCACGCACGAGAAAAATGTGAAAAGAATCCTAAAGCCTCAACCATGCTAAACTGCAGCGACAGTCGACATGAATGCAGGTGTTGAAATAAAAATAAGTTCTTATGTATGGAATGCTGCATCTTAAAACAGAGCACAAGAAGATAACCAGTTTTTTCATCCGGACCGTTTTCACAAAATATGTCGTGATTTAACTGATCCAACTTGTAGATGCTTGACAGGCGATCAGTATACATGATTATATGATTAAAAAAACGTTGAAACTGATCTGTTAAAAATTGATCCAACTTGTGTACGAACAATTCTTGTCGGGTCGTTTGACACTTCTTTAACGCCCGTGAATAAGGTTTTTAATTGAAGTGTAAACAAAAACTCCAGAAGACCACAAGGTGTCAGTTGTTGAAGCAATGGGTAGTAGTTTTAAGTCTTTTAATAATAGTTTGGAATTAGCAGCAAGAAGTGTTGACGTTCAGAATTGAAGTCCCATAGTGCGGCACTGCATAATAGTACTGCTTCTTGGCCTCTGATACTTAGCATAAGTCACAGTGGAACTCACGTGATCGACTTTGTTTTATCCCAGGAAACGTCGAACTCAAGTCTTTGTTCAGCAAAGATTAAGGAAGAACTAGACACGGAGAAGACGAGCTCTTTCACAACGGATCGGAACGTGTTGCGTGTAAGCTCCGACATGAGCACTGTAGGAGGTGAGTTGAAATAGGTCTTCTTCATATTCGTTTATCTATTGACAATATTGTTTATGCCAAAAATAAAAATCTTAGATATTTTTTATACTTGCAGTTAGAAAATATTGAGATATTTGACCTTGGTAGACGTCAGTGAGTGATACAATGTCACGGTTCGTTGAAACTACCGAGGCGATTCTAGAAAGTTTCAACAAGCCATTCACTCGCATTCACATTTTAGTTCTGTTTGTTTAGGACGAAAACAAGGGAAAATAAACGGCTAACGGTCTAAAGATTATCTTGCTTGCCACAAAATAGATTTGAAAATAACGAATTGCTTGAATATAAACAATAATATTTCGTTAGTGAAAGTGATTTCATTCAGTTGGCAACTTCAGTTATGTGACTTCGTTTTCATTTGCTGTGAAAATCACAAAAGCATGCCTGCTTGAAGATTTAGATTAATAGCAATCAATGTTAAAATACTGTTGTGATTGTATTTCGACCTCTGTTGTAGGGTAATGCGATACGATATGATTGCAAATAGCTAAACTCGTGGCGTTTTTGCTTCGTCATGGTTTTCATGAGTAGCAGCTGATGAGAACGTTCACAGATTTAAAACTCTTCCGCTTTTTCGTAGAACAAGGATTCGAGTAGAGTCTCCTTCATTTTTTTCAGTTCTGGTCTTGCGGTTCAGATTCATTCACGCATGTGCGTAATTGCTCATGTTATCACAAGAGGTCATAACCATCAGTGGACTTAGTAAAGTTGGGTACTGATCTTTATATCTGTGGAAAGTCACGCTGACTGAAAATTGATGCTTTTTTCAACTAGAAAAATACTCGAGTGAGTGTTTTGTTAGGCTAGTTCCGGACAGATTACCGGATTAAGACTTCTGTCAAACGTCATTAAACTGGTTGTGTTGTTAGAATTTTTTTAGAACAATAAACTTAAAAGTTCGACCAACTTTTTCTCTGTGTGATATTAAGCATTCTGTATTTAATACTGAGTAAACAGAAAAACGTCCGCTTTATAGGTTGAATGACTTGCTTATGTGTTCCCATGATGTTCGTACTTGTGTTTAAGTTAGGGGTGACTATTGAGGACAGTTTTAGAATAGCAATAGTATTGAAATGGTCAGATTGCTATTGCGATAGATAGTGGGGATACAGTTGCAATGGTCAACGGTAGTATTATCACACTGCAAACTACAAAGTACAAAACGGGTACAAATTCTTCACTATAAGTTGTAAGACAGCACATTAAATGGATTTTGCTCGGTTGTTGTGAGGTAAGGTGTTTTGACAAATACTCCTTCCAATGTTGGCTGCTTTCTGTCTGAGTCAGTAAGCGAAATTAATAGTGATGACCGTTCGATATTCTTCTCAACTTGTCTCAACTCCTCTGGGTGCCTCCTTAGTAAATGGTCAGTGAGATTGGTGTCATTTCCATTATACTTGAGAAATGAGACACAGAAGCTGCAGTGTAGTTGTGCTGTAAGTATACATCGTGCCGGCATTTTTCACATGTTCAAAGAATTTTGTTTTTAGCTGAAACCGCTTTCGTGGCCTTCGCTATTGTTTTACTCGTTACGTGCGCTTACTGAATTACTCTCCCCTCAGGGGATTTCAAAGATGTAGGATGTCACAAAACAAACCAGGGACCGCGGAGCATATTTTGGATTGGGGCGGCTAGGGTTCCGGGGGCATGCTCCCCCGGAAAATTTTGAAATTTAGAGTCTCTGAAATTGCTGGAAATGCCTCTAATTTAGAAACATTTTCTTTCTTTCTTTCAAAAATACAATATTTTTGAAAAAATTATTGGGGCAGCTAGAGCCCTCCAGCTTCCTCTGCTCCGCGGTCCCTGCAAACTGCTGTTAATAGATACATGTAGACTCACTGCTCGTTTTTGTTCAATTTTACTTGTTTAATAGTGCTAAATGAACGTCTTAAAGCAGTAAGGAATTTTGCACTTCGTCTATTTCTTAGTCATGATTATATATTGGTTATTGTAGTTGTTTTCTGTCACTACTGAAATTGTCGATAGCTGTGAATAGTCACACAAACTGTAACGATTGTTATTGGCTGTTGATTTTGAAATCGTGACTTGCAGTAATAGTCTTGCGTGACCACGTCGTTTCATTTAACAAAGATAATTTATAGAAATTATACTGTTTCTAAACTCTCAACCTGCCCATTTTGGTATGGGAATTAGTGATAGTTCTTCGCTTAATCATGTTTTATTACAGCCAAATGATTTTGGGAAATCGTCTGTGCAAATATAATGAAGTTCTGTGAACTGTAAAAAGAAGAAAAAAAATACCGAGTGGAAATCAGTTACTGTTGAGTGGGTTGTCAAGCAACCAATCAGGTGAGATACTAGATAGTGGTCAGGTGACTACAAGCATATTAGGACGTGATATTGATGTCTGTTTGTGATTGACAAGCCATGGCATAGTGTGTGTCCCAAGTTTCATTGTCGATAATCAGTTTTCACGCTTCAAAAACAGTCAATAACAATCAAAAGAACGTAAAAACAACTGAAAGCAAGAAATGTTCCAACCGGTCGTGGGATCTACACATTTTTTTAAAATAAGAACCAGTAAATTTTGCCTGAGCCTCATTCTTGATTTTTGCGACAATTTGAGCCTCAGTTGTTCTTAAATTGTTCTTGCGCCTTACGCATAAAAAGCTAAATCCTTTCCCGAGCCAAGTGGCTCATAAGGCCGGCGCTTATCTCCGGTTTCCGTAGTGTTAAGCGG
>JANRMR010183432.1:0-11381 GCA_025434825.1 Bergia sp. 'catenularis'
GGCTTGTTATTACTGTAAGTTTCAAACTCAATTTGCTAACTCTGATTGGAAATTTTCAAATTTTGATTGACATCTGTGACTCAAACTTAACTCAAACTTAACTCAAACTCAACTCAAACTCAACTCAAGCGCTAACTCGATTAATAGCCGATCTCGTTAGAGGGTGACAGACCTACAGAGCTTTGCTCACTTTGAGGTTTTTATTAATCTCACTGCTGTGTTCATTTTGCGAGATCACTGCCTGAGAAGATGCGAAACAGCTATTCATGCCCTTCTTAAGATACAATTAAAAGGCATTTCAACTTCAAATCATGTATTAATAAATAGGTAACAGTTTCCGTGTCCAATTAACTATTGATAATAACAACCCCTGCACACTTTTCAGCCCTCTCTCCCAATCTCTGGCTTTCTTTGTCATCTTGCTATCTTGCAATGCAATCGTGTCTGTTTAAAATTGCAGCTTCAGTTTTTCCCTTTTGACGATTTAATGTTTAAATGGAGAATCTTTATTTATGAGAATTTATTTTTTCTATTTTAGTTTTAGATGTCGAAATACGTTTTTGTTATTTTTGTGTCAGCACGCTCAATATGTTTCACTGTGTCTTTAATTCCTACCTATTCATAAATTGTTATACACAGAATAAACTTGAAGAAGCGACCACTAAGAACCAGACCATAGCTAAAGAACTGGATAAAAGCAAAAATAACTTTGAGAAGTTGAAGAGCAAATACAAGCAGTATATTAAGCAAGCTCGCGACGAAAAGGAAAAATTGAAATCCGAAAATGAAGATGTTGCTGCACAGAATGAAGAAAAGTACCAGAAGCTGCAGGAAAAATTTGAATCCTCCATGAATGAAAACAAAAATGAATTTGAAAGTTTAAGAGAAAAGTTGCAATCTTTTGTTGAAGAAAAAGAAAAAATGGAGGATAAATACAACAAGGAAATTCGCCAACTAACTGAGTTACTGGAAAATAGAAATCATGAGCTGGAGCAGCTTGCAAAAAGCAGCAAAGACGTCGCCGTTGAGTTTGAATCCTTGAGACAAGAGTCAGAGGAACTCAAAGCTGAAAAGGGTGAGGTTGACTCCTCAATTAAGGCAGAGTTTGAGAACATATGCCAGGGGCTTAGAACGGACCTCCAGAAAGCGCACGACCACATAAGTGAACTTCAAACATCTGCTGATGTGAGTCGACTTGATCTGGAGCGTCAACTGGTTGAAAAAGATGAAACCTGTCAACGATTGAAGCAGATGGTCACAGAACAGCGTGATACGATAAGTAGCCTCACCGACTATGTGGAATTATCTAAACAAGAAAAAGAACCCTTGGAACAAAAATCCAATCAACTTCTTAGAGAAAAGGAAGAGCTTGGAGACAAACTAAAAGAAATAACCTCAGACTTCAGATCCTTGAGCGATGAGCGTGATAAGATAGTTCGAGAAAAAGAAGAAACAAAGAGGCGTTTTGAAGGAGAGTTAGAAAAGGCTTCTCTAGAAAAGGCCCAAGTCTGCCAGCAGCTGAGAAATGATTTTGAACAAACTAATATGGAAAAAGATACTATACTGTCCGATTTGAGGGAGAAACTGAAGGCAGAACGGGTAGAAAGAGAAAAACTTGAGGCTCGTCAAAAAGATAGTCTCGTTGAGCAACAGCACAGCTTTGAATTGACGATACAAGAACTTAAAGAAAGCTTAGAGAGAGCTCAGAACGAAAAAGAAGAAATGTTTGAACGCTTGGTAAAGGATTCTGAGAAAGGAAAAGAAGAGTTGAGCGATGGTTTGCAAAGAGAGTTCGAAACGATTTTGTCTGAAAAGGAAAAGGTAATACAGGGAGCAAGCGGCGATATAGAAAAACTCCAAGAACAGTTAAAGTGCAATATGGAAGAGAAGGACAACTTGATAAACTCCTTTAGAGGTGCAGAGAAGGATATAGAAACTCTAAATAATCGTTTGGAAGAACTTCAACGTGAAAAGGATGATGTTTCACACCAAATGGCCCTGGAACTGGAAAGACAGGCTATTGAGAAAGGACAAGCTTTGGAGTCTGTGAGAGCGGAATTGGAAAATCTTATTCGAGATAAAGAAGAAACAATTGAAAGCTTTAAAGCAAGTCTCGATTCTGTTAAGGAGGAGTGTGTTAAGTTGGAATTTGCGTTGAACGAAAAAGAACAAGCTGTTCAGGAGGAAGTAAAAGAGAAGGAGGAATTAAGTCGAAAGCTTGAAGAGTTTCGAGACGAAAAAGACCAAGTGTTCTCGGAATGGGAGAAAGAACTCGCAGATGTCCAAAGTAGACTTGAAGTTTTACAGTCGGAAAAAGATGAAAGCAAAGTTGTTCTTGCTGAAAAAATCGAAGAAATAAAAGTCCTTCATAGTAAATTAGGCAATATGGCTGATGAGAATGAAAAACTAAAGGAAGAACGAGACGGAGTTTGCGCTAATGTTAATGATCTTCATAGTTTTGTTTTGGAGAAACTTTGTAATCGTTTCGGTCCTGATGAAACTGATGGTCATGAAGAGAATGCTTCAGATGACATCGAGAAGGTGCTTTCTAAGTATGAGTTGCTGAAATCGTCGATAGAAAAAGTTGCAAATGAGAGGGAAGACGCTGTCAACAAAGTAGAGGTGCTCTTACAAGAAAACAATGCACTTATTGAAAAATCAAAGGCTGCGTCTGCTGAACTACAAAACATCCAACGCGAATTCGAGGCAAAAGTAGCAGATTTGATGCGAGATAAAGAAAACGTCACAATTGAAAATGCTCAACTTGATCAGCAGCTGAAAGATATCGCAAGTAAGAAAGCTGAGATTGAGAACAAACTTGCTTCTGAAATAGAAAATAACTTAGTTTATAAAACGGAAACTAAAAAACGAAATAAAGTCCTTGAGGATGAAGTCTCAGCGTTGAAGAATCTCGTCAGTGTCTCGGAACGTGTGTTAGAACCAAAGATTGAGCAGTCTGTTAGTGTAGTGCAAGAAACTAACCCTCACCAGAAGGACAGTGACAAACATAAAGATGAAGTGGTGTCACTGTGTGCAGAATTGGAAACTACCAAAGCTTCTAATGAAAAGTTAAAAGCAAAACTGAGGCAGTTTATGAAAAGAAAAGGCAAAGCAGAAGCTAAAGATTGTGAAATGCAGAGGTTGAGAGAAGAAACGGAAAAGCTTCGTCAAGAAAAGTTTGATAGTGCAAAGACATGTCAAGAGATCAGAGTTGAGCTTGATGAAGTAGTTCGAGAAAAAGACAGAATTGTTGGCGAACTTAAGGGCAAGATGCAAGAAGTCCTTAAAGAAAAGGAGCAAACCGAGGCTATTGCAATGAAGTATGAGGCGCTCCTTGGTAACAGGGAATCTGCGCTGAATGTTTTGAATTCAGAGTTGAATAACTTTGAAATGGTGATAAAAAAGAAGGATGAAGAAATACAAGTTATGCAGGCAAAGATAGAGACATCTGAAAGTGAGAACAAGGACCTCAAAACGAAGGTTGATGATCTTCAGCGACAAATTGTACTTGCAGAACAAGAAGTCGTTGCCCTTCAAGCAGAAAAAGAACGAACCAAAGACGATAAGGATAATGAAATTGAACAGCAAAATAAGGAGTTAAAAGATCTGAGGGCAAAACAAGAAACAGCTACCCGGAAAATAGTTGAGTTAACTGGCAAACTGCATACGGCAAACAAAGAACAAGAAGATATCAATAAACTTCGAAATGATTTTAATCATATTGTATCAGGTCTACGAGACGACCTCGAGCATGCGCAGAAAGGAAGATTAACAGCTGACCAACTTGCTTCGGAGTTTCAGGTGCAGCTTCGGAGACTCGAAACAAGACTTGATGGTCAACCAAGCGTTTCTTCAAAAGATCGACCTCTCGGTGATGGACAGTGGAATAAGGAAGGTATTGCAGAAAAAGAAAGGGAAATAGCCGAAATAAATGCCAGTTTGGAGCAAAGAAACGATGAGATCACAGCATTAAAAGCAGAGCTTACTCGGATAACGGAGACGAAACACGATACTGAACAGTTCTTTGGAGGTAAAGAACAGGAAGAAACTGACGGCAAAGACACGCAGCAAGAGGGAAACTCTATCATAAGTCTACAAGAAGAGATAAAGGAGTTGAAGTCGACCAACGACGAACTGCAGCAGAAGTTGAAAGATCTACGCGAGACTTATGAAAACTTTTCTCATTTGGAAGAAGCGAGAGACAATTTAGAGAAAGAGAACGGTGGTCTTAGTTTGCAAATTGGAGAACTGAATCGAGAATTACACAGTAGCTTGAAAGGCAGAAACGAACTGGAGCATATTCTTCAGGGCTTAAGAGAAGATCTGCAGGCAGCCATGAATGACAAACATATCAAAGACAAAGCCCTTCACTCAATGAGAATCGAAATCGATAGATTGAAAAAGAAGATTCCAACTGATGGAAAACCCGTTCCGGTGATCCTTCCCCTTGAAATCGAACATTTTATGCGGAAATCGCCGGTGGAAGAAAGTGTCAGCCCAACCCTTATTCAGGACATATTTGCTCTTTCACATGAAGAACCACAACGCTTAGGAATTGAGAAAAAAGACCAAATAAAGTTAATCAAATCAGAAGATGCTGGATCAAGCAGAACCGCGAGTCGAGATCAAAGTACAAACACAGATGAAGTGCTTCCGCCTACTGTTAAAGGAAATACGGAGAGCAGCGCTACGCAAGGGAGTTTTCAAGAAGATGGTCTTAAGAAAAAGTTTGAACAGCAGGCAAAAGTAAATTCCCGTCTCAAACACATGGCAAAAGGGCTGAAAGCCGATGTTGCGAGGCTCAGTGAAGACCTAGAAAGGGCAAATACTGAAAAGCTAGAGAAAGAGCAATCTATTAAAAGCCTGCGTGTTGATATAGAGAACCTTGTTCGTGACAAGGAGAAAATGGTTGAAGGGTTTAGGCAAAGATTAACTGGATTAGCCGATGACAAAGGGCAAGTCCTTGAAGCTCTGAAGTCGGAGTATGAGATGATTATTTCGCAGAAAGATGATACTGTAGACCATCTCAAAACAGAACTTGAGGCTACTCAGTTAGCATTTATGCAAACCAAACAAAACACTGAAACACTAAGAGCGGAAAATAACAAGAATGCTGAAGCTAGATCGGAATTGGAGGTACGCGTTGGGCAGCTTGTAGCTCAGCTTCAAGACGTTTCCGATGAAAAAGAAGAAATTAAGAGAGCAAATGAAGAGCTATTAGAAAGCGTACGAGAGAAAACGAATCATTTGGAAGAACTTGTTAAAAGAAATACTGAGTTGGAAGACATTATCTCAGACCTCAGGAAAGACTTGGAGACAATAATAAAGCACAGAGCAGACCTTGAACAGAATATTGGTGATCTTCAGACTGATTTGAAAATCGTTACAGAAGAGAGGGATGGACTTAAAGATATCATTAATGAGAAACTGAAGCTCGATCAAGGAGTTGAAAACGCAGAATTTGACAACGAAATTGCGAGAGAACAAGAGGAATTCTGCAAAAAGCTCAAGACAGAACTCCAGCAATGTAAGAAGCGAGTTAAAGAACTCAACCGACAAAATCAAGAAGCAGCTACGGTCAACAACATTCAGAAAGAAGAATTCGAAGAAAACGTTTCACGGCTTACGAATGAAGTCCAAAGGTTATCATCTGAAAAAAGGCAGAGTGAACAGCGTATACAGGGAATGCGTCATGAAATGGAAAAGTTTGTAACGGAAAAAGATGAGATCGTAGAGAATCTGAGAAACAAGTTGAAAACCGCAGTTGAAGAGCATGGTGGTGTAGCAGCCGAAATGAAATCTGAGTATGAAATGATACTTAAAGAGAAAGAATCCCAGCTCCAGAGTCTTCAGGAAACATCAGATTACCAATTAAAAGAAAAAGACAATCTTGAAAAACAGTTAGAGGCACTCACAAATGAAAGAGATGTTTTGGACAATGACAAAGCAAACGTTTTGTCTGAACTCGAAGACGCCAAAAAACAACTTCAAGAAGCGTTTACTGAGAAAGTACTTCTTGAAAATAAGCTTAAGGCAAGAACAGCTTTGTCAGAGAAGTTGGACCACGAGCTTCACCGGTTACAAGATGCAAGAAACCAGTCAGACGAGCAGAAGCTACTACAAGACCAACAAGCGAGTTATAATGAGCTACAGGATAAATTTAACGTTTTGGTAACAGATCGTGAAAAACTGCGAGATGAACTGAGCAGGTCTTTGAAAGATAAAGAAAACGTTAGAGCTAGAATGAAGAAAGATTACTCTCGAATTAATGCTACTTTGAAACAGGAATTGGAAGATGCAAAGAATCTTGTTATTGACAAAGAAAAGTCTTTGCAGGAACTTCGACAGGAAATCGAAAACTTTGTCAAGGAGAAAGAGAGCTTAAGTGCTAGAATTCGAAAAGAAGACACGGAGAGAAAAGGAGCTCAGAGTGCAGCAGCAACACCGGAAGGTTTTGGTAATGTGTTGGATGGAATGAAGGGAGAAACAAACCGTTTACTGCGAGAATTACACGGTACAAGGAAAGAGAAAGAAGAAATATTTGAAAAGTTTCAGAAAACAAACAAGTTGTTAAGAAAAGATTTAGAAAAAGCCGTGTCAGAAAGGGAAGCAATTTCTCACAAACTTGATCAGGCAAAACTTGAAAAGAAAGATTTTGAAAAAACTCTCAGGGAAAAGGACAGCACCATTGTAAAGCTGAAGGCAAATTTTGAACACATTGGCAGAGGTTGGAGAAGCGATCTGGAGACGGCACGAAAGGAAAGGGATGACGCTATTCTGCAACTTGAAAGAACGACAGGTGAACGTGTAGAGACAGACGGTGAAGGAACACAGCTATTGTCAGTAATGAGAGAACGGGACGAACTCGAGACAAAATACCGTGAACTTGAAGGGAGTTACGAGCAGGCAGTGGGAAAGTTTGAACTTTATGAGAAACAGTTCGCCGAAATTAATACTAGAGTAACAGTTCTCGAACAGCAAAAGAACATTCTAGAATATGATCTAGAGAACACCAGAACACAGCTTCAGAAGGCTCTTGAGCGTGTAGCAGATTCCGGTGCGGGGAGACTGGAGGCTAGCAAGGATGAGACCGCTGTGCAAATTGAGCCACAGGTACGTTGTGGTAGTTGGGCCAAAGAGCAAAGGAGTGGTGAGGTCACTTGGGAGAGAGAGACTGGAGACTGGGATAAGTGAAGTGGGGACTGGTAATGAGAAATACAATAAACGGGAACGAGGCTTTAGTCGAGTCTTATTTTCCTTCTTACATTTCGGAAAAATACTGCAAAATACGTTTCTTTGTTAACTTTTGCAAAAAGAAACCTGTAATCCTTTTGTTGTTAAACTAAAGCCTCTAAGTGTGTTATATTTCTCATTCGCGCTGAGTGGGTGTTGTCAGTTGATTAACCGAATGTAACTAATATCTCTGTCAGAAAATTAATAGTTAACACATTTATTGCAAAGAAGTTACTAACCACCCAAGGTGTGTGTCGGTATCTGCTAATCATTGCTATGTCTGCATGTCGAGCATCTAATGGAAGCCATAAATAAACTTCATTCAAAATAAATGCTGCCAATACATGAAGTTTTTCACTTTACAAGTCACGATGTGGCTAAAGGAACACACATACATTTGCATGATTTTAATTGTGGTTCGATTAAGTCTGTTTTGTCTGCTGTTCATTTGTCGGAGCTAACTCCAATAGCCTATTTTCTTATTTGTAGTTGCCGCTGATTTCAACAACTACAGACTCTTTTTTTACATTGTTAGCCTCGACTTGATGTTAATTATTCTGAAATACCGATGTAGATATGAGCTATTCACAACATTGTGTATTGTTTTGAGGCTCAGATCTCGCTGGTATTTATGTATGTTAAACACCAAGTCGAATTAACACTGTAAAAATGAGTCAGTAGTCATTGTAATCAGCAGCAAATGGGAATATGAAACTGGTTTGTTCTAGTTTTGCATGCAATAAAAGTGAATTTCAGTATTACGGCATTATTTGTATTTCCCTCAATAGAATAATATGGCAAAAATCCAACTTTATTCGCACAAGGCCTTGCGTTGGCTGAGATAGTGAATACTGTGTATATTGAATATTTATTTGCTGTGACTTAAAGTGTAAACAAAGGCTTGAATCTGCTCAGAGGCTGTTTTCTTATTTTTCCATAAATAATAAAAACGCCAGCTAAGCTGGCTATTGTAGCAACAAAATGGTTTCTTTTTTAGACGTTGTCCTAGCTCTTTTCCCTTATAGGAAAAAGTAATACCATATTGCAACGTTGAAGTTCACAGTTTTTCATAATATTATGCTTTTCCAATATCTTCAGGAAGAACCCATGATTGTACCTGAAGTTGTGGTGGATATTGATCGTGCCCCAACGGAGTCCCAATTATCGGAGCTGTCCAGAAGGTTAGTGTTCCCTTTGTAGAAATAGGCCAGTACGGGGAAGAGTAAAACCCTCTGACTTCCCCCCGGGGGGGGGGAGATATTTGAACCCACAACAGAGGCTCTGGAACATATCACCGCTCTCTTACCTTTCTTGGGCTATTGCTCAAAAGAAAACATTTGGGATATTTCACTACAGTTCTTCAACTTACCACATTTAAAGCGCTATGTTTATTAGTACTGAGCGGCCAAACCTCACTGCCCCCCTCCCCTCCTTCACTGCACTTTTAAAAAAAAAACTTTCTAGTGTTTACATGTTCGGGGTGACATAAAATTCAGTTCATTAAGAAAAAGTCAAAGGGCTAAACTTTGATATCTCAAAGTTTAAATTCTTAAGAGGAGATCTTGTTGGTCTGAACGTGCCAGAAATACAGGAATGTTGCAAGGACGCCTTTGTGTCACCAGACATGAGCAGTACACGTGGTTCAGAGAAACGTGGGCGAACTTTGACTCTGTTCCAAATTTCATAATTTACAAAGTATTGATATTGTTTCCCCTCCTCGTCTACCATGTGCTGGAGCAGCAGCTATTTTAGGACCATACTGAAGATATATCTGTTCTGTTGCTACAGGGTGGAGGAATTGACGTCTCTTTATGAACAGAAATGCAAGGAGCAAGAGCAAACCCAGGTTCGTCGGTTGACCTCACATTGCGGAAGGAACAAGGAATTTAATACTTTTTTAATTTTGTAAACTCTTATTTTATTTCACAGATAGAAACATATTTTAAAGATAGTTATATATCGTCACAAAGACTAAATAACCTATTTTTTGTGAATTAAAAAAAATACACAAACAGATGGTAAAGAATATGACGTACTAAGAAGTTAAGTAATCTGTTCATTCATCTAAATATGCATCTGTATGTAAGTCAATAGCCTGCAAAACAGGCGCTCCTGTTTGTCTTTTTATCGAGAAGGGATGCGAACGTGACTTGGCCGTGCTAGTTGTAGCTATGAGAGAATGGGACGCTTCGCTGGTGCCTCGTTCTCACGGGCTTCGCCCGCTCGCTTCGCGCTGAGAGGACTTTTTCCCTGCGCACAAAAAGGCTAAAATAGCGCCTGCTATGCAGGCTAGTAAGTCAACCGATTTTTTATTTTTCAAATCATTAAAAAAAAACTGAAAAGATATTTGCCCAGCATGCAAACTGGAACCGTAATTGTATCTTTACCAAAAAAGATGTAGTTTAAGAAATAAAACTTTGGTTGTTTTGGTTGGTTACCATCAAGTGTATCGGCCGTTTTAAAAGCTACTTCGAACTTTGAGATGTCGCTGTACCATGTGTGGAAGAGATTCCATATTTCATAATTTACCAAGTATATGTTGCTCTGTGTGATATTAATACTCCAGAACCTGTAGAGCGCTTGGTATCCAAGAGAAACACTTGACGTTGCTCGTGACGTTCCTGTAGTTCTCTTTTGCTACACAAATGTCTGTCGTGCTTACATCACAGTCTTAACTCGGAGTCGCTTTATAAGCTTTAAATAAAGGCATAATCTAAATTAAGTCTAGAAATAAAGGTATCATCCAAGTTACGTCTGTAAATGGAATAGTTTGTTTAAAACCAGAACAAGAAAGAAAATAAAAGGTATTTCAATAAATGACATGTCTTCGAAACAACCACTTAGATAGTGACAGAGCGATACACTTTAAAATCAATCAAGATGTTTGGACACAAGTAGTCTCTTTTCGCGTTCTCTTGGTCAGAGACAAACTTTTAACTCCATCAAAAGCGAATGTAATGATTTAACCATAAAATTTCTTAAACCAACAAGGCATCTCACTGTTTAGAAAATGCAATAACTATTGCCAAAGTAACGACTACTTTCTCACTTGCTTGGCATGTACAGTTTCACTTACTTCCTTTTGCGCATGTGAATATGGCATGGAACATGCGCAACACAAATATTAATATTATTATTATTATTAATATTATCATTACTATTATTATTATTATTATTATTATTATTAGGAGTGTTACTCTTTGGAGAAAGCACGGGCAGAAGAACTGGAGGAATTACTGAGCCGCTCAAGAGAAGAGGTGAGTTGGTTTCATGAAGTAACAAAATCAGTAGTATTGCTACAAGGGTTGAAACTTAATAGATAAAATAAGGTATTATCATGTAGTAGATCATACCATATCAGTTACAATACCACACTCGTCTCGGTTTGATACACAAGAGCTGAATTTGCACAGCACATCACACGATACTATAATATGCTACTTATCAGTACAAAAGTAAACAAAATGTCTTTTAAAATATAAGCTGGTAACTGCCGTGTTTTGTCCCTGGATACCTGAATCAGTTGGGACAAATAGCTAGAGCCAATGATGGCTGTCGATGTCAATGACTGTGAACTAGAGCTAATGATGGCTGTCGATGTCAATAACTGTGAACTGGAGCTAATGATGGCTGTTGATGTCGGTGACTGTGAACTAGAGCTAATGATGGCCGTTGATGTCTGTGACTGTGAACTAGAGCTAATGATGGCTGTTGATGTCTATGACTAATAATGGCTGTGATGTCTATGACGGTGGAGCATTAACCATTTATATTTTGCTTTTACAGTACTCTATCAACATGGGAGACCTTGGAACCAGTCCCTCCAAGGAGCGGGCAGCTATGTACCAGTATTCACCGGCATCCATAAGTAAGATATTCTTAATTTGGTTCAGCGTAGGGGTAACTTTAGCAGTATCCTGTGAATCAATTGACTTTTTAGTGTATTTTAAGTGTAATCGACTCATTTTTCCGGTTCTTCAGACTTCAAATAGTCCGTATTATGTGAAGTCATCTGATATGATTTCGAAATTATCTCCTTTTCAGGTCGCCAAGTCAAGTCATCCGCTGCTTCTGTGCGTCGAGTCTGGAAAAGAGGGTACGTGAGCTTCATAACTTTGTCTAGTGTTCTTATTCTTATTCGCTGGGGG
>JANRMR010183443.1:0-11380 GCA_025434825.1 Bergia sp. 'catenularis'
GAGAGACTCAAATTTTCAAAATTTTCTGGGGGACCATGCCCCCAGACCCCCCTAGAAAGCTCGCGCCTATGGCGCTCGTCGTGCCCCCCCCCTTTTGAAAATCCTAGATCCGCCCCTGAAGTCCACATGTGTTTTCTGCAATAAAGAGTATACTATGAAGAGGAAAATACTAATTGAAAGTATAACATTAAGTTCATAAACATATACTATACTCATATACCAATGGAAAGCGTATAAAACGATGAGTATTTTTAAGCATTTCTTACCTTGGAATAAATGAGAGCCTGTTTTTTTCTGGTTTTTACAGGTGTACATGTCTTGTTAAACATTGCTTCTATAAACATTGCTTCAGTAAAGTTAGTGATGCAAAGAAAATTTATTTGGGCGAAGTTTAAGATTCAGGAACAAACAAAATGTAATGAAGAAAATGACCACTTCTGTGGATTTTAAAACCAGTAGATAAACGTGTAGTACTTAATTCACAAAAATTAAAGTTTGAAATTTTTTTTGAAATAGTTAAGTATCATATAATTTCTATTTATTAGGTTAGAACTGATGTAAACGTGTGTTTTTCAAAGTGCCAATAAATTACCGTTATTACCGTTGATATTCATCACCGGCATGGATTTGATGTTTTAACAGTTGGTAGCCGTTCTATTTCAGAATTTCCCAGTTTACAGTATTTGATATAAGGTGACTTAGTTTCGGACAAACTTTTATAACAAGACTCAAGAGTATGTTATAAGGCATCGACGTTTCGATGTTCACCGCTCAGACGTCATTATCAATAATTAAAAAGCTTATTTTGTTTCATGCAGTAAAATATCAAGAAGGAAAATAATCAAAATTATCAAAAACCTAGAAGAGTAGAAACGACATTGAAGAAAGACATAAAATAATGTTATTGAAATATTTTGGAGCGTAACGAGTCCTTCTTTATAGTGTTTCGTGAGAGAAATATAACATAACAAAACATATGTCTTTAAATGTTTTTAAAAATCCTAGACAGGACGTGTGTTTTGTATACTTCCATGACAGAAACGCTGATCACTTCTTTGCTACAGATTTTCAAAGGCAACAATAACTCGTTAGGCATAACGAAGAATACTTTGACCACATCAGTCTCAGCCCGCTACATTCGCTTTCTTCCAGTCTCTTGGTGGAACAGCATTTGCATGAAAGTAGAGATCTTCGGCTTCAAGAGTAAGTTATTTAATATTTAACGGTTGCAATGTACACTTTTTTCATATTTGGTTGATTCACAGTTCAATCGATGACGAACTGAAAGAGTGACTTTTTCTTTTGGCCGTTTGATCTTAGGCTTAATGTAATTAGATAAACGTGTTTTAAAGAAATAGTAATAATAATAATAATAATAATAATAGCGTTACCCAGACGGCATTTTCACAGAGTGGCTCTTCATCCATCTGGGGGATCATCGGCTTAACGTTCCTGTTCAAGGACGGTGTGGCGAAAGAAGGTCACCTAAATATTCAACCCCATGGCTAAGCCAGGAATCGAACCCGGGACCATTCAAATTAGCAGTCTGAGATCTTATCGACTGTGCTAACATCGCACACACATTTTGTCTTTGGTAGCAAGCATTTTTATTTGATGATGATTAATTATTTGCAAGAAATTCAAAACATACACCTAATTCAAGAAAGACTGTTACTTCAATACAAAACCCTCGGTTATTCTGTGATTACTATAACCATACAATACCTTCTTAGTGCACTTAAAGAGCTAAAAAGCAAATATACACTCAATCAGTACTCAAATATTCAGCAGGTGATATATTTTATGTTTTGCTCTGAAAAAGCAACTTTCGGAGCAACCTGCGATACTTGGGCTTTCACTGGAAAAACTAAACACTAACGGCACTGTACAAAATTAAAAAGCCAGTCTTTTTAACTCTTTTATGAAAGAACAACCAATGATTTCAAAGACCTCGATGTCTTGACAGTAGCCTTTGTGAGGGCGAGTCTGGAGTACGTGGCTTGCTGCCAGTAGTTTTTTGTCCTTCAAAAGGAAGTGAAAAGAACTAACATATAGTTCTTGACTCCAATCCTGTAAGTCCGAAAACAACCCGAACTCCTTCCGAAGGTTTATTCAATCATTTAAACAGCATTTTCTTGTAAACTATACGTCAGATAAAAAATAAAAAAAATCAGCATCAAGGTCTACTTGAATTTGTTTTCTTCAATAAAACAGAATTATGTCATTTGACCTTAAACATACCGAAGATCATCTACGCGATTATATAACGATCGGAGCAGCTCGGAACAACTCCATACTGGTTCGCTTATGTTAGCCTGGACTGAAAGTCACGGGTTGAACTGGGTAGTACAAGCGACTTCCACAAGAGGAACCTTCAATCTTTGTTTTATTAATACCCATCACTACAATGGTATTACAGTTGACTCCCGATAACTAAAACCTTCTAGGGAAATGGAAAAAGGCTCGAGTTCTCGAGAGTAAAATTATAAAGAAAATGAAGGGAAAACAAAATTAATTCGAGTTACTGCGAGGTTCGAGTTACCGCGGGTTCGAGTTAACGGGAGTCAATTGTACTTACATTGGTAAATGAGACCAACACAATACACGTGTCTAAATTAATAGTGTCCCGAAACGTAACTTTTGGTTTTTATTATTATTTTATTATTATTATTACCAGTTGCGTTTTGAACAAATGAAGGTAACGTGATTATAAAGTTCCCCAAACCTGCCACTTTTAACGATAAACCAGGAATGCTATACTTTTTTTCAGCATGCTGCAGTGCCATGGGAGTAAATAACTTCGAGATTCCTAACTCAGCCATCACTGCCTCGACTTCTCAAACTGCACATGGTGCTTTTTATGGGAGACTAAATCGCTATGGATCATCAGGAACCTCGTGTAAGACATGGTTCACAGGTAAAAAGCTTGATTGTATACATATCTTATCACCTATAAGCCTATTACCTTTTTTTCTTTTTTTTTCTCTTTTCTACTTGCCTCGTTGTCTATTTTCTTCCCTTATTTCTATTTTTCTTTCATTCTCTTTACATTTCACTTATTCTCTTCTTTTGCTTCTGTTTTTTTTATTCTTTTTTCCCTTTCTTTTTTCCATACTTTCCTCTGAACTGTTTTGTTTTTTAATTTACTGAAATAACCTTCGGTTGTGTTTTGTTTAGTGTGAGGTGAAGGTTCTTTCAACTTGTCTGTTTTTTATTTTCCTTTTCTCATTTCATGCTTTAATTTTAAACTTCTTTTATATTTTTTTCTTTTTGTTTCATATTTTTCTTTTCACTTTTTCTGCTCTAACTTGGTCAAATTGTCTCTCATCATTTTGTTATAAAGTAACTTGTTAGAGATGTGTGCATTGAAGACAACTACCGTACGCGTGTTTGATTTTAAACCCAATTGTGCACTGCAAACCACTGCACTACGGCAATAAAATACCCCATTTCTTTTATTTCTTTTGAAATAAAGTTAAAATAAATTCTCTCCCGAGCCAAGTGGCCGACGCTTATCTCTGGTTTTCGTAGGGTTAGTGTGATTCCTCCTGTACGGGACACTAAACCATCCCAGGTTAGCCTCCAGAAAAATTTTGTAGTCATTTATACACTGGGTTGACTGGAAAAAGTCTATAAAGTGTCTTGCTCAGGGACACAACACAGTGGTCGAACTCACGACCTTCAGGCCACGAGTCAGACACGCAAACCACTCGACCACTGCGTCGTCGACCGAAACCCGTTTTATATTGACCTAACTCTTCTAATAGAAAGACCCCGATTCGAATAAGCAGGTTTTATTTGTACTATTATCTAGCTTCGCCTCCTCCACGGGTAACTCTGGATGTTATCAATGATGTCCAACAAATCACCTAGACCTGGCACGCATCTGTTTCTCTTGCGAGCTGATGAGAATGATGGTCCGTGTATGGGGTGAATGCAGGTAAACGGAGGATCCACAATTCCAGGAATGAAATGAAGACAAAAGGGAGGACGTTTCCCTTTGCAAATCTCCTAGCTTTTTCCTTACACACTTCCATTCCTCCTTGTGACCATCGCTTAATCATCCCCCCCCCTCCTCCCCCTTTCAGGTAGCAATTGCCATCACTCGGCATACATCCTGATACAATTACTAAATTACTAGAGATACCTGCACCACAAATTATGCATGCATCAACTTAACACATTTATACCTTCGATCATGTCTTGTTCCTTAAGCTGCACGTGAAGGCCAATGGTTACGTGTTGACCTTGGAACAGAGAGAGTTATAACGGGAATGGCTACGCAAGCAAAGTTTTGTCAGGGAGTGTATTATGTCACTAATTACACACTAAGCTACAGCTCGGATGGCGTGATATGGAGCAACTATACAGTAGATGGAGCCATTAAGGTTTGTTACTCTGTAGATCACGGCTCGGTTGTTTGAATAGGTTAAAATTAACCATGGGCGGAGACGAGTTTCTTCTTCTAGGATTTCTCTGCTTTCCTTAAGTTTTGAAGAAACATTCCTATGAAATCTAGTGAAGTAAATTCTAAAAGAAGCGTACCCAATTGTGGGTTATATTTTAGCCCCTGGTAAGCCAACTAACCAATTTTCGGACAATAATGCCCAAAAGTTTGGTTTCATTTTTGTGTGGGCAGCATCGCTTTCATTCCATGACACTAAATAGCTGCTATACTCCTTTTTATGATGAACAGCAGCATTTGGTACCGGCTCTGTTCTTCGAGAATAGGAACGAGAACGTGAACGAGAATAGGAACGAGAACAAGAACGAGAACAAGAACGAGAATAGGAACGAGAACAAGAACGAGAATGAGAACGAGAACAAAAACGAGAATAGAAACAAGAACGAGAACGTGAACGAGAATAGGAACGAGAAGGAGGATAGGAACGAGAGGGAGAATAGGAACAAGAACAAGAATCGGAACGAAAACAAGAACAAGAACGAGAATAGGAACGAGAACAAGAACGAGAACGAGAATAGGAACAAGAACGGGAACAAGAACGAGAATAGGAACGAGAACAAGAACGAGAATAGGAATGAGAACGAGAATATGAACGACAACGAGAATAGGAACGAGAACGAGAACGAAAATAGGAACGAGGACGAGAACGAGAATAGGAACGAGAATGAGAATAGGAACGAGAACGAGAACGAGAATGGGACCGAGAATGAGAATAGGAAGGTGAACGAGAACGAGAATAGGAACGAGAACAAGAACGGGAACGAGAATAGGAAAGAGAACGAGAACGAGAATAGGAACAAGAAGGAGAACAGGAACGAGAACGAGAATAGGAACGAGAACAAGAACGAGAACGAGAACGCGAATAGGAACAACAAGGAGAACAAGAACAAGAATAGGAACGAGAAGGAGAATAGGAACGGGAACAAGAACGAGAACGAGAATAGGAACGAGGACGAGAACAAGAATAGGAAGGTGAACGAGAATAGGAACGCGAGAACGAGAACAGGAAGGTGAACGAGAAGGAGGACGAGAATAGGAACGTGAACGTGAACGAGAACGAGAACAAGAACGAGACTAGGAACGAGGACGAGAACGAGGACGAAAACGAGAAGGGTAATAATGATAATAAAATGGTTCCTTCTTAAAAGTCAAAAAGTGGTTTACTTGTTGATTAAAATTATTTTAAAAACCGTTTTTATGATTTTAGATGTTTGAGGGCTCGCTTCATCGTTACCACACAAGGAGACACAGGCTGCCATTTAATATTACAGCCAGATATGTGGAGTTCAATATAAAAGAATGGGCTGGCAGTAGATTAGCCATGAGAGTTGAACTGTACGGATGTCAAAGTAAGCGAGACTTTCCTTGTACCTGTTTCGTTTACCTTGTGGTCTTGCTTAGTTCGCTCAAATTGTTTTAGATATACTCTTCGTTCTCGACACTTTGAAATACAGCAATGGTTTATTGGCTGATAAATCACGGAAACTGTAGAATTAGTTGGTATATGATCATAAACAACCTCAAATAGAACCCACTTATAAATAAAAAACGATTTTAAAAAGCAAACAAACGTCTTTACTTCCTTGTGGCATTAAAATGAGACAGGGTTCCAGCACAGAATATTGCTAATTTCTGTTATACGTGCATAAGACCGATCTTTGAGTACATTTCCCTCGTCGTCCAACGAACTTGAGCAATGTGTTCAGAAGAGTGCCATCGGCATCGTTTCAGCTAATTAGTGTAAGGTAGAAGCAGGCGTAGCTCAGTTGGTTAGTGCGCGGCCTTCGGAGCTGGAGGTCCCCAGTTCGATTCTTGGTGATTCCAACGTCTGCTTCGACTTTCCTCTGATCCGTGTAGCTGTAGTTTTAAATACTTGTAAAAGGGAGCACTGACAGAGGGAGGGAGGGGGGTAAAGCGCGCACCGAGGTCCACAAGTTTATCATTTGTGTTACTCTCACGTGTTACCCTCGTTAAAGAAAATTGCTTTACCTTTACCTTTACCTTTATTACATTTACCGAGACAACTTCAAGTTCTTCAGCAAATCTTGATACCTTGTTCACTAGGTAATTCACCATCTAATGAGAGTTGCTTCAGACCCATGATAGAAAACTTATTACACAAACTTGATTCTCTGCTCCCAGTGACAGTCTAAAGCACAAATATCAAGCATAAGCGCATTTTTCATTTACATCCCATGCTCACGGACCGTTTTAATAAATCTTACATACCGAGCATGAGTAAGTCAGCGTCAGTTTAATAGTAAATCCATAAATGTTATTTTTTTGGGCGTTTAAAGTTAAATTAATTTTGTAGTTTCTGCAAAATGTAAACTAAGCAATCCGGGCACACTGCTACTATGCCAGATTTTGTTAATGAAGTATTAAACTTTCTATAAATAAAATCCAAAGATGATCCTCTGTGTTCCATCAGACTGAGAAACTCCCGTTCTTCCCTTCAGTTGCAACACGCGACGGTGGCTACACAGAATTCACCGACTGGAATAACTGTAGTGTGTCCTGTGGCGTGGGGGTGCAGACTAGATCACGCAACTGCAGCAACCCAGCTCCCAGTAACGGAGGAAAGAACTGTACTGTACTAGGACAGAGTGTGGAGACAAGATATTGTAATACGCATTTGTGCCCAGGTGAGATTACTTTTCATTTATATACTTTACGTGCCGTGTTCTCGTATAAGTCCCTGTTTTATTGATCTCCCAGTTTCAAAGGCCTGAACTGTAATACTTGGTTGCAACGCCAGGTACTCTTTCGTCCTGCCAATGCAACCAGTTTACGTCAAATGTCAAGAAATGACCGGAAATTGAAACTCATGAAATGATCAAACAAAACCACTATGTTCTATTAACAGGTTTATTGAGTTTATTACTGCCAATACAGACTAACAGATACTAAAATTTTATTTGAGCTAAGAAGTGTTTTCGTCCGAGTATCCCTTTAAAGCAAAACTCTACAAATAGTTTTTTTTTATATACATGGTACTATGCTTTCCAAATCGACTGTCCCAGTCAATCTACGTTTTCCCAGAGAACAAATTAAACATAATCGTTTGCGTTTTTTTGTGTTGTTATAAATTATTCGAAGTAGCAACTTCCATTGAGTCAAAATTTTTGATAACCCACAATTCCCTTTGATCTTTGTGTCGATCATAAATGCACTATGTCATTATTTTTTTAAATAGCTGCAATGTTTTTCAGCCTTGTTTTGAAAACAACAAAAATACCTGTCAGTTCATACTAAAAGTAGCAACCTTGTTTTATAATTTATTCCACCTAATGAGGAAATTTGCCTGCCAAACGGCTATCAAACAATCAGAGGTATGACGTAATGTCACGTGAGACCTGATAAACCCTCACTCATTTTAGCTAAAGTACAAAAAGTAAAAATGTTTATTAAGCTGCTTTTACCTTCTTTTGGCAGCTTTGAATGTAACATCCGAAAAGTTTGCTACGGCATTTCAAAACTTTGAGGTAACTCTTGATGACTGCAGAGGACAAAACGTAACGGTAGACTTTGGAGACTGCTCAGGAAACACAACAACTTCGCAATGCAGTTTTACCCACATGTACCTCAGTCCAGGCATATACGAAGTACATGTATATGCGCATGGGCATGCTGATACCAGGCAATTAGTCTACGTGCAGCAACTGGTTTCTTCAATTGAAATATTGACTTCACAAAGCGCATTCGAAATTAGTGTCGGTTTTACAGGGCAGTGGAGGATCACAAATGGAACTATGACATATCTAACAATCAGTTATGGTGACGCAACAGTGCTGACCTTCGTAGTTGGCAACATTCCGGGAACTTTGGTTGATACACTTACTCACATGTATCAAAATACTGGGATTTATGAAGTAAGCCTCACAGCTATTAACAACGTCAGTGAGGCACACACATCCAAGACTGTAATCATTGAAGTTCCAGTTGAGATTGGAAACACTACCATTGAAAACTTAGCCCCATTTAAATATATTTATCAGCTTGATTACTTTAAGGCTACAGTTGAAATCATTGTCGGTTCAAATCCCTATTGTTCATTCAAATTTGACGATGATCAACCATTTATAAACCAAACACTACCAGAAATTGTATATCGCTATGCTACGCCAGCAATACACAATTTTACTGTTGTCGTATTTAATAATGTTAGCTCGGTGAATGCAACGCTACAAATTCCAGTTCGAGAAGTGATACCACTGCAAGATTTAATTATTGACATTCCATACACTAATATAACAAATAACACAGCAATCACACTGAATATTACAAAAGGGGAACCTTATATATGTACGTGGATTTTCGGCGATGGCCAACAAACTAGTTGCACATCAAACGATGATCCTATAATCTACCACAACTTTTCAGATATTGGAGAATTTTCTGTTCATGTAAATTGCAGCAATCAGTTGAGCAACAAGATGACTCATGGAGTTGCAGTTATACAGCAACCCATTAGAGGTGTAATGATTTCAAACAACTCCCCGAGAGAACAAAATGAAACGATACAATATTTAATAACGGCTGAAGAAATGGGTACGAATTCTTGTTGCGTTTTAGATCTTGGCGATGGAACAGTTTTAGGGTTTGGATTACCAGAGTGTCAAACTCGGCACTTAGGTGTCAACTTTCGTGAAATTGATAACGTTTCATATACAGTAGGACACATATATGCTGCAATAGGAGAGTATGCTTTGAAATTAGAGCTATCAAATAAGGTCTCGCAGGTGACTATCCGTGATAGAGCTGTAGTGGTGAAGATTCCGTGTAACTATCCCAATGTAACAATATATGAAAGCGTTGGAAAGCAGTTTCATACAAGAACCAAAATTCAACGTTCCCAAGAACTGACTCTAGACACAAACATACAGATCGACTGCAAGGCAACAGAGATAACTGATTTGTCTTGGATTGCCTACAAGTTATCTTCAGATGGGGCAGTAATCAAAAACGGGAGCATCCTCGACACACAGCTCGAAGTATTTTTAATAAGAAAACGTTCGCTTCACTATGGTTTCTACCTAATACAGTTTAATGTGAGCATGCATGGACAAGAGGGTGTACATAGGTGTGATGATGCCTATGTCGAGGTTGTTGCTTCACCTTTAGTACCCCTGATAGACGGAGGAACAACTGTTCAGCGGAGGTTTGGCACTTTTACAGTCGTCAGTGCTGCTTCATCGTGGGATCCCGACTTTATTGACGATAATAACTTCGGATACTACTGGCTTTGTCAGAATTCAAAACTTGGGATATCTAAAACACTATTGAATTTGACCAATGGAATTGCACTGGATAAAGTTGTTAGTTTCAATTCTTCGACTATTTGTGACGCAAGCAAGCCTGGTACATTAGCGAAATCAGGACCAATAGTGCAAGTGAACACAGGAATCCTTGTTTTGAATGATACCTATGATATATTTCTTCTCCTTACAAAGAATGGTGATGGATATGTACGGATGAATAATATTACTCAAAAAATGAAAATAACGGAAGGGGATCCTCCAGAAGTATCTGTCAGGTATGTTCGTAGGTATCACACACTATGAAATCTGAGTTTGTTGTTAATATTTGTTTTATCTGGTTTGCTGGTTTGCAATTTCTGCATCTTCTGCTAATAAATCAACAACTACGCTATGCTACTTAAAGGAATTAAATCTAGGACGATGAAGCTGGGGAGCTGCTAGGACTTTAGCCGTTAACTTAAACTAATTAGGATGGAGAATACATAAAGCAGTTATGGTATACAAATCTCTAAATAGCCTTACGCCTGATTACTTGTCAGCAAAATGTATTCAACGTAGTGATACGTTTAATTTCTATAATCTTAGAGATTCCAGGGGTAAGCTTGCTGTTCCCTTGTCACTTACAAATTACTATAAAGACAGCTTTAGCTATAGAGGTGTTCTCTGGAACAATTGCGCTGTGAAGTTAGGCAAGCTAAATCTCTGGCTAACTTTTGACAACTGTTAACATCATATTCTAACACGGCATTCATGAAAAACAGGCTTTAATTTATTTTTCTTTCATCTTACATATTTGTATATTAATCATTAGCGTTAAAATTAGAGTAGAATTAGTAGAATATAACATTGCCCATATTTTATAGATATATAGTTAAATTACTTCTGTTTTATGTAAATGGCCTGATGTTTTTTACCGTGTCTAAGTAGATAAAGATGATGATGGTGACGATAATGATGATAGCCCCACCCCCACCCCTCTCCCACCCCACTCCCTCCCTCTCCCAACATTATTTCTTAGTTAATTGAAATAGGTAAAAATATATAAAAGCCTTGCTGACAACATAGCTATGTTACGTTGTGTTTGTCCCTGTGAATCATTATGTTAATATATATAAAGATTCTTTCATACTTTATATATAACCACAATCTCACCTGATTTTACCTGATTTATTTAATATATTTAAGTCTGGGCTTACTATTCAGACAACGAATCCAATTTTGTTTTGTTTTGTTTTGTTTTGTTTTAGATAAAGAGAAAAATTGATGTCTCGTATTTTCATACCAGGTGCTACTCCAACTGCGGTTTGAAAGTATTACCTTCTGAGAAATTTTCTCTAAAGGGAAGCTGTCTGGAAGAAACACCTTTAAATAAGGTTGTGTATCAGTGGAACTTATTCAAGGAAGTAGTGACTGGAAGTCAGAGAAAATGGATGGCGATAGAAAACTTATGGGAATACGCTGCAACCAACACAAATGTTTCTTCAAGCAATATTGTACTACATCCGAATGTTATGCAAGGCGGCTTCAGGTTAGTGCAACTCCGAAATGAAAGAAAAAGAATACCGAAAACGGCAAAGTTAAAGGGGCACCTTCATGGCTAAATTAATGGATTTTCTCCTTCCCAGAAGTTGAAATTTTACACTATTTATCCAAA
>JANRMR010183476.1:0-11374 GCA_025434825.1 Bergia sp. 'catenularis'
CACGACGTTTGTTACAGCTGTGTAAGTTATCAGTTATAAGAGCAATAGTAATAACAATAATGACAATAATAATAATAATAATAATAATAAGTTATTGATGTTCTTGGAGGATGGTCGTTGGAACTTGAAGAGACAATGAAAGAGTTTGTTGGAAAGTGATCCTGTCACACAGTTTGAACATTTGCTCGTGTTTTTAAAATTCTAATGTAATTTTAGGATTTTTATAAGGACTTTTATAGTGATAGTCGTTGCAGCGCTGGTTTTAGCAGTTAGTGACACTTGATTTAGAAGGACTTTTTCTTTTTTTTTTCTATCGATGGATTTTTAATTATAGGTATACACTGTACCGAATTACATCGTTTTATACAGGCGTCATAGACTACGTTCGCGCCCTATGTACTGTTTTTGGGGACATAGCACCCAAACGTTTTTATACTGTTATAATAATAATGATAATAATAATAATAATGATAATAATAGCGACAATAATAGTGATAATGATAATAATAAACAAGATATTTATTGAGGAATGCTCCAGTCACCAGGGGTTTCCTCACAAAAAATTTAAATGCTATTACTTTAGGGAAAAAAATGTATAATTTAAAACAGCAGTAATTTTGAGCAGACTCGAAATAAGTTGCCCCCATTGTGCTAATAATATAATACATAAACATCTCAAACTGGATTCGACACGATAGAATGTAAATATCTGAACTGAAATAGCAAAGAGTTTGTTTCTCAAAGATTCCATTACATCTATAACTCATCATTTTGTTCAGTTTACCCTATAGAGTTGATTTGAATGAATTGTTTTTCTTTTCATTATCCGTTTCTCGATTCTTTCATTATACTTCTTGGATCTTTGCCCTTTCAACTGTTTTCATTTTGTTGCCCGTTTTGTCCGACAAAAATATAAATAAATGACCAGGTTTTTTTACCATAAAAATACAACAATAATTGATTCAACTACATACACTGTTTATTTGTGTGCAGGGCCAGTTGTACGGATGGAGCAGAAGCAACTGTGACAGTTCTTTTCACAAAGACATGAAACAACTCTGTGAATCCTCCCGGAAGAGACGCTTTGTAACTAAAGTGTGGCAGTGGATTAAGGGGCTGGTCATGTCCGAGAAGTCGAGGTGCAAGGGTTTAGCTGACTTTTATCATAAGTCAGTTGAATTGTTTGGAGAAGACAAATATCACAAGAAATCACCGGCGTGGTGTCACTATCCTTGTGTAAGACCTCTTGGAGATCCCAGTAAAACCGTTTAGCCAGCTGTTTCTACAAACATATACTTTTTAATTATAACCAAAAAGAAAAGGTTAAATACTTTTTTGTACGAGAACAAAGTTTACAAGAACACCGATGCTCAGATTTGCCCTCATTTCAAGGGCAAACTGAATAAATACTAGATATATAGTTTAGTGAGATAGTGAGATAGGCACATGAAATGAACGTCCATTTTTATGTATACGATACGCAGTTGTATATTACTCTTCAAACTCCTTGCCCAGATAATATGGAGTCAGCTCGACTTACATACAATAGAAGCCGGTATTCGCGATATTGAACCTTGGATGCGAATCAACAAACTGAAAATGAATAATGGCAAAACTGATATGTTGCAGTTTTTCTTCAAGCACAGAAGTAAACATTTTCTGGTCAAGCATTGCGTAGTACTGAAAAGCAAACAGAAAGGGAAAGTGGGGTGGTTTGTCTTATAAAATAATGAAGTACAGTATTTATTTGAGTAGGGAGCATATGGAATCACTTTAAATATCTCGCACAGTGCAATTAGCTAAAGTTGACACTAGATTTATTGAGCTTTGCAAACGTAAATAATTTAATATTTACTCACTATCTTTAAGGTGCCTTAACCATGGAACCAGTGTCAACTGTGTCAGTTTTGATACCTTTTACCCTGAAGCAGACGGATCTTTCTCATATGATCTTGCCAATTGTTTGTGTTCTTGTCAAGAAAAGTGTTTGTTTTATCTTCTACCTTTTTGTGTTGAGTAATGGAAATTATATTAGACAGACTAATCACGAAAATGACATAGGTAAAAGTTTAGTTATAGTATAGTTTAGTTTAACATAAGGGTGAATTGGTTTCTTTTCGGAATCAATAGTTTCTCTAAAGAGAATCTTAAATTCGACCTTTTACTTTTCAAAAAAGAGGTTGAATTGAAAAAGGAACAGTGTTGTGTGCAGGGGCGGAACTAAACATATTTGGAAAGGGAGGGCCGCAATGGAACATTCTGGAAAGAGAGGCCGGGAAAGAGTATCTGCTCCAACAGACATGTTTTTCAGTGGTTTTCTTATAAAATGTTTTTTAAAAAAAACCCAACGAAAGGAAGGCGGAGGTGGTGTGATGGTGGTGGTGGTGGTGGTGAAGTTAAATCCACCGATGGTGTGTGTCTAAGGGCGAAAATGAAAGCACTCTCGTCTTGTTTCTTGAGTTTGTTTTCACAATTCTGAATGTCACCAAAGTTGTTCAGTCTGGAGCCAAGGAAAGAAATAAGTTTCAATCAAAATTTCAGTATCTCGCTTATATAAACATTCACCTCGATGCATTATATCTACCGAAGGACGTTCAGTTTTAAGCCAACGTTATAAATAATGACAGTTCTAGGTTATAAAGCTCCCATCTGATGGTTTCTGTGCTTGGTCAGCTGGTGTGGCAAACAAACCTCACTAGTGATACACGCAAACTGCTCCAAGTAACCGATTGATGGGCACTTCTAGTTATAACACAAACACTTAAAAGGTAACATTCGGACCCTTCAGAGGTGACAAGGTTATGTTAGCTTCTCATCGACCAAGAAAATCACTTAAACTTGTTGCAATATAATTGATGGAATTACAATTTGCTGCGACTTGTTTTATGGTGCTACAAGTGAGTGAGCATTAGTTTCCACTGCAGCCTATTCGGGTAAGTACAACTTTAATGCAACAACTCGATTTCAAAATTTTGCGCTTTTTTAAAAAAAAAAAAATCAAAGTCTTATTAAGTGATTTAAAAAGAACGCAGCGACGAATTCTGAGCGCTCGTGTTTCGTGATAGCATTTGTCACACTAAACAGAAAAATACTGTCAGGTTCGAGTTCTTGGAACGTACTTAGCTAGCGACAGCGCGGTCGTCGTTACACTTTAAAGTTTTCAACTGATCGAATTCAGTCACGTGATAAAAAAACTCATAGTTCTATTAGTTATTTAAAAAAGCTCGGTGATGAATTCTAATAGTCCTGTCTGCCATTGTATGTGTATGGTCACTATGTGTGTGTATGTGTGTGATATGAACATGACCTTCCCCATCATTTATAATATTTCTCTGACTGCCCAGCCCTTATGGTTATTATCGGTAGCCAGTACCCCCAACTAATAGTAAAAAATGTCGTGTATGTATGTATGTATATATATAAATGGGTGCAAATGAAAAAAATGTCGTGTATGTATTTATATAAATGGGTACAAATGAACAAAAAGGTCATTATTTCAAAGGACCCTTTCACGCCTTTGCGCATGCTCAAGATTTTATTAACAAGGAAACCATTTCTGGTAAAAAGACGCTATTCAGATACCAATCCGAGTTTTTCAAGAATGGTTAATGGCACAGATGGTCTGTTTTAGACGGCGATTAAGTTGGATTATAGTTACCAACTTTTATGTTCCGGGCCGGAACACAAACGGATAAATTGCTTTAAGATTCATAAAACCTTAACAGAATTGATCACTGTCTTTTTAGTGGATTAAGATGTTTTCTTTTAAAATTCTTTGGATGAATACCGTAAAAATGTAACTTTTGGAAAAAGTTCAAATCAAGTGATTCAGCTGTGAAAGATTTCCCTTCAATCAAAAGGAATTTGGAGAACCTCAAGAAAAAGAAATTATGACAGTAGATGTTAATTTACATATTAACAATTCATAACTATTACATTTTTGTTAACAACAGTGATAATAACTGAATAACAAATATAATAACAACTACAGTAAAGATAATAATAATGATAATGGTAAGTATTAATAATAATAATAATAATGGTAAGTTTTAATAATAATAATAATGATGATAATCGGAGTTACATAAAAATAACAACATTTATAAAATCTGTATAAATCTTTATCATCTACATTCATTGGTGCGAATTGAACATTTTTAAATTTGACAAAGAAAACTTCAAGTAAATCCTACGGATGAGTTTTGTGATGAGTTGTTGCTTCACGTAAATGGTGCGACAATGGTACACTCTGTGGCCTGTACATAAGAACCTTTATCACTGACTCTCTTACTACCGACTTTTAGACACAGCAGCGTTGGACAATGATCATCGCACTATTTGTACCTCTCAGTTTGCTCGTGATTCTGGTGCAGTCGCAGTCAGTTGGCACTCAGTCCCCCACTGACATCCCAACCATTCCCGGATGCCCTGTCCACGTGAATGGTTGTAGTATCCCGTGCGATTTTCCGTTCGTGTACAAGACAAAGTTTATAAGCGCCTGCAACAAACACGACGTCTGCTACAGCTGTGTAGGTTTAATAGCATTAATGACATTACACATACTGAATATTACATTGCATTTTAGCTTGTTTTGAAATTAGTCACTGAATGTTCTGTGTTCAATGTATCTCGGTAAATAGCAATGCTCATAATTTATCTGTTGATAGGAAGTTCTATGTGGGTTTTGAGGGAGACCACTCCATTTTGGCCTGTCAACAGTAATGGGCGGGGAGGTATTAGGTATATTGCAATATTTGTTTTACTTTTGACTCCACAGATCATGCGAATAAATGCTTTAATTCACTTAAAGTCTTCTTCTATTTTATCCTGTCCATTTACTTTATTTACAGGGTGCGTTGTACAGTTGGACCAGAAATGACTGCGACGTGGCGTTCAAGAAGGACATGCACAAAGTTTGTGAGGCTCAAAATCGCAGGAAACGTTTCCTGTCAACGCTGTGGAAGTGGATTAAGAACTTGGTAGTCAGTGAGACTAGTAGGTGCAAAGCAGTTGGCGACTTTTACTACAAATCCGTTGAGCTGTTTGGCAAGGCACATTTTGAGACAACCTCTCCAGCCTGGTGCCATTACCCATGCGCCCGCGATTATGGAGACCCTAACAAGCTTCAGTCCGTGTAACAAGAACACTTAAGTTACTTATGTTAAGGTTGCACAGATGTAACTATTCGTAACTTCTAGAAACATATTGATGTCATTATAGAATGGACTGCAGACATTAAAATAATAAAGCTCTTTACAACACGGCGTGAAAGAAAAATAGTTGATCAGATACTCGTTTAGGAAATCAACTGAACTTCTGGGCTAACTTTTCAATTTGTTTGGAGCCGTCAAGACATGTGGTTTACATTTGAATTCAACTAAACCCTCCCGTAAAATTTTCATGAATAACACCTCGTACATTAAGTAGTATTCCTCACAAAGAGATTGCCTCTACAGTAGTTGTGTTGTCATTAGCTATTCCAGACAGGGATGGAATATTTTCTTATACTATATATTAAACGGACTGCAATTGGTCTAAGATTTAATGGAGCCGAAACTAATTGTGGAAATGCACACATTTTAGGTATCCTACTGATGATCAGCCTGCTGACTTGCCTTTTATTTCAGCAACACTATAGTTGTCTGTACAGTTTAATTAAAATACCGTGGTGTATTTTTTATCTTGAATCTATATCTCCTCTAAATCGTCCTCAGGAAAGTCAGGGCCTAACTGGTTTTAGCAATTTATTTTTTTTCGAAGAACTGAAAGCCAGCAAATGCATTTCATTTTTGTTATGGTCGGCATTTAACTGATCCTGGCTGATCAAACATAAGTCACAGTAGAATACCGTACGTTAGAAACTCGGTTGTCAAAAACCGAGTGAAAACCGGGACTTTCCACATAAATGAGACGATTAATAACTGCCTTCTGTTAAAGGAAAAAAAATGTAAACTACTGTGCTTCCTGTTACTTTTAAGTAAAATATTATAAAGTTTATTATTTAAAAAAATTTATTATTTAATAGGGACGGCATTTTTTACCTAATGCACTTGCTATAATAGGCGCTTCTTGGAGATGGTTGTCTGTCACCTAATGTACTTGTTTTAACAGACTTTCTTCTTTCAACTTGTTATAGTATAGTATTGTCATGCGTGTATTTATCTTTGAGAAACAAGAAGGATGTCTGTTAACTTTCAAATTAGCTACAATTCTGTGAGGAGGAGGGTAGTTTGTAAACTAGCTCAACAATTTAGAACTGACCTTCAAACATAAATCATAATTGCAAAATAAAATGACAGTCCCAACATTTTGGAAAATATATCTTCGGGCATTGTGTCTTTTCACATCCATCCTTTGGTTCTTGACAAAAAATGCTATTTTTCAAAATTGACTCCCCAGCAATCCACCATTTCACTTGACGAAGCTCGGGATTTAAAAGTATCTGTATATACTTGTAATGCACCTGTCAATGTTCAGTACGCTCGATCATGAAGTTGAGAGGGATGAAGCACATATGGGGTTTTGTCTCTTCTGCCAGCCCAAATTAAGGTTGGGTATTTGACTAAATTTCGACCAGAATTTGTAGTGTAATATTTCAAAGTTATTTAAAAATGGCCAAATTCATCTAACTTACACCAGTATGGGGATTCTGTACAAAAATTCAAATATCCCCCCCCCCCTAACTTACTGAATACAGCTGAATACATTTTCACACAGAAAATGTTCAAGACTTTTTACACTCAAGCCGGACTCCCTGCTATAATTACATTAAAAATAATTGTGTGACAGTTTTGAGAAAAGTCTCCCCCACATCTAAAGCTACTTCCAATAAGCAATAACTTTTTGTTTTGAAAATGTCTTTCGAGGTTGAACGTATTAATAACTTATTTCAATATTAGTTTTTCAAATTGGGAATTATCGATCAAATGCATGGAGGACATCAACTATTCATAAATTTATTAATTGTATTAATTTAATTTTCATTTTTATTCAAATTCTATCACATCTACCGAACACAAAAAGAGGCAAAGCTCGTCAACTAAAATAAGAAAATTGCAAAAAAACAATTGTCAATTGTTGTAGTGTTTCTCATATCTGGCTGGGGGAACCTATCCAATAATATTAATTTCTGAAAACGGCTAAGACGTTACAAGCGCCCGTGCGTATTCTTCGCAAACACGGTTGCAACATTCCACCTACCACTAACCGGTGAATTAGTATTCAAGCTTAGCCCTGGCCCAGGCAGCAATAGAACCCAGTCTATTGTCTCTTCTCGCCCAGAGAATACTAACATTCCACCTACCATTAACCGGTGAATTAGTATTGAAGCTTAGCCCTGGCCCAGGTAACAATAGAACCCAGTCTATTGTCTCTTTACGCCCAGAGAATACCAACATATCACCAATCCTTCACCGCTCGTTAAAGTCAATTGTTTGTCTCAAAGCGTCATCTTCTGAACATTAAGTCACTCAGGAATAAATCAGCGGTTTTTCATGACTACGTTTGCGAAATGCAGTGCTGATCTCGTCACTGTGACGTGACAGAGACTTGGCTTACGCAAAACGATAATGCTGTAGGGGTGGAGGTCCAACAACAACAACAAAAACAACAACAACAACAATCTTTTTATTATTGCGCTCTTGTCACACTGATTACAAAAAAGAATATATTAAAGTTTATAAGATGGAAGGAGCACAAGCCACTCGAAAATAGTAGGAACTAGTCGAGTCAAGTGACTTGGGTCTAGCGAGAAATGTTTGAGATTGGAATTGGTTGTAGTAGGAGAATACACCAATAATATTACACAAATAACTCTAACAGACAGTTAAACAAAAATAGCATAAAGCATGAAAGGGGAACTAAAAGGCAAACTTTCAAAGATAAGGACAAAAACATCAAAAGATGCCAATGTCGTAGTGATCAGCTATCAATATAGCTGTCAAGAATGGAATCTGTTAAAGGAATTACAGGACTTGCATTTAAAATAATTTTGGATTGAATTCCAAATTTTAACATCATGAAAACGAATGTCGAATTTTCAATAATTAGTTCCTATTTTTGGAAGATAGTATGACTTCTTGCTGGCAAGTCTAGTATTATATTGATGTAATCTGCTTACAGACAAAAAAAGGATCGTCGATTTGATCATCTTGGTCCCTCAGCTTCTCAGATATTGAATCTAACTTATATTTTATGGCTTTGTTTTCTAGTTTGAGTGACCTGTTCTCGTCCTCGAGTAACTTCATTCTCTGTTCCACGTGTTCAAATTTCTCGTCCATAATGTTTTCAAATTCGACTTAGCAATGTTCCCCAAGTACAAAGTTACAAACACACAAACAAATAACAAGGAAACCACTTTACAGTAAACAAGAAAACCTACGAAATTTGTGAAGGCAAGAAGCATACCGCCATCTTGCCACGTTGACCGCTGACTCCTGGTCTAGCTATCTGGTTACAAGCTTGTTGATGTCCCGCGTTCTGATCGTCGCGGCGGGAGTACTACCCTTCTTTATCGTGACTCCATCGATGTTTCCAAGATTTATGCTGAGGAGAAGGTCTCGTTTGAGTTCTCTGAATGGAAAGTGCTACTGCCATCATACCACAATCTGTGTGTTATTGTTGTATATCGAGCTCCGTATTCAGATGACCACAAGGTGCCTTCGAGTACTTTTTTCAAGGAATTATCTGACTCTCTGGAAATTGTTGTGCTGTGTGATGAGCAATTAGTGATTAACGGAGACTTCAACTTTCATGTTGACATTCCGAATGACAGAGATCCCGTCCACACGTATCCGGATATTTTTGAAAACGAGGATTTTTTCTCCTTTTTGAGGTTTTCGAATACGATGACGTCATAGGCTTATATTACTAGCTTATCGTTTTCGTGTGGACGGACGAAAACGGAGGTTTTCAAATACGATGACGTCATAGTACTCACACTACTAACATCGCGCATGCTTTATAAGGGTCGTTATCGTATTTCCACCGTTTCAGTGTTCTCGTGTGGACGGGCGAAAACGATTCGAATACGCTACATGTGGACGCGAATCATTTTGAAAACGCAGAAAAAATCTCCGTTTTCAAAAATATCCGGATACGTGTGGACGGGGCCAGAGACGCTACTAAATTTTTAGACATCCGGGAGTCGTATTGCTTAGAACAGCATGTTGTTGGCCCCACCCATGAAGACGGACACACGTTGGATTTGATTATCACTCGTCAGTCTGACCAAATCATCTACAACGCTCCGAGAATAGACCGCTACCTCTCCGATCACGCAGCAGTTCTATGCAGTCTCCGTTCGAACAAGCCATCACTAAAGGTCAAGAACGTGAGTTACAGACAGCTTAAGTCTGTAAATATGTCGTCGCTCAATCAAGATCTTGCCAATTCCAGGCTCCGTCGGTCCCCTACCGGCGATGTGAACGAGCTATTATCGTGCTACAACACCATTCTAAAGTCTATTCTAGATAAACATCCTCCTTTAACTGATCTAAAGTCATTGTTAAACGCCCTCGTGTACCATCGTTTAACGAGGAAATAAAAGAGGGAAAGCGGAAACGCAGAAAGGCCGAGAAAAAGTGGAGTCAATTGAGTCTCTCTTCTGATCTTCAGTTATGGAGTTCAAGCACTGAAGAAATGTTGTTACTCGGCTTGTGAAACAAGGCTCGTCAAGAATTTTATTCAGATCTCATCGATGCACACAGTGGCGATCAGAAAAGGCTCTTCAATATTACAATGATCGATTGGGAACCCGCGATCTGCCACCTGTTCCAGATATCGCTGCTTGCGCCAATAGCATTTGCAAATTTTTCTATCGGAAGATCGCTGAGATTTGGAAAAAGCTTGACACTGGGTCCGACTTGGTTGTGGGCGTGGCCCAACCTGCTGTCAAAGTTATTGCATACGGCGTGACACTATTGTCAGAGTTTGATTTACTCTCAGAAAAGGGATGTTTTATCGTTGATCAAGAGCTCATCACAAAAAACCTGCCCACACGATCCCATGGCATCCAAAATAGTTAGTGAATGTGGCTGTCCCTTGCCAGTTCTCACAAAGATTCTCAATGCTTCCTTGCAAATGGGCCACTTGGTCTTCCCTCTGCTGAAGAAACTCGGAGCTGATTTCATCTTCACGAACCTAAGACCAGTGAGCAATTTAACATTGATTTCAAAGCTAACCGAGAAAGCCGCCTTCAATCAGACTCAATGTCACGGCATGACTGTTAATAACTTGTACCCTTCCTTGCAGTCAGCGTACAGAAAGAATCATAGCACTGAAACCGCACTATTTAAAATCACGAATGATATCTTGCTTAATATGAACAAACAACACGAACGCTTCTAGTTTTATTAGATCGACACCGTCGATCATTGTATTTTGCTTGAACGCTTGTCAGACAAGCTGGTCAGCATTCAGTGTAGCGGCACCTAAATTATGGAACGGCCGTTCCATAATTTAGGTGCCGAAATCAATACGGAACACTACATGCATCAAAACATTTAAATCAGCCATTACGATTTTTCTCTTCTCTTCAGATCTTTAGTTCTATAAGCTATATTTATTTACATATTTTATAGGTTAGACATGTTTTTTTTCAACAGTATTAATAGAATAGTTTTTACCATCATTGTAATTCTTATTGACAATACATAACAATATACAGATAGCCACAATACTGCTCATATCTTTTTGAAGAGCTAGTTTCCCAGCCGAGGAAACATATCTATCATAGTCACTAAATGTCATTCATAATCGCTAGACATCCTTCATAGTCCCCAGACGTCCTTCATAGTCACTGAACAAAAGTCTTTCATAGTCACTAGAAGTCCTTCATAGTCACTGGACGTCTTTCATAGTCATTGCACGTCCCTTATAGTCACTAGACGTCCTTGATAGTCACTAGACGTCCTTGATAGTCACTAGTCGTCTTTCATAGTCACTAGACGTCCCTCATAGTCATTACACTACTTCATAGTCACCAGACGTCGTTGATAGTCACTAGACGTCCTTCATAGTCATTACACGTCCCTCATAATCACTAGATGTCCTTGATAGTCACTGGATGTCCTTCATAGTCACTAGATGCCCTTTATAGTCACTAGACGTCCTTCATAGTCACTAGATGTCCTTCATAGTCTCTAGACGTCATTCATAGTCACTAGTCATCCTTCATAGCCATTACACGTCCTTCTTAATCACTAGACGTCCCTCATAGTCATTACACGTCTCTCATAGTCACTAGACATCCTTGATAGTCACTAGACGTGCTTCATAGTCACTAGCCGTCCTATGTAAGGGAGAGCGACATCATTTCGAATAACTCAACCAAACGGCCTCAGAATGGCGTAGAAATCGGCACAGGACACAAGTA
>JANRMR010183498.1:8196-20811 GCA_025434825.1 Bergia sp. 'catenularis'
TCCTAGTTTCCATAGCAACAGTCTGGCAAAGATCATGACACCCACAGAACGTAACTGGACTTTATCTACCCGGCACTTGGTCCCAGTTTTAAAGGCTAAGCCGTTTTATGATTTCTGCTAGCCAGCAGTAAACGTTTGATTCGACTGCACGACACTTATGTCTGTGCAAACAGTCTTTTAATTGTATCGTGTAGTAAAAACAGTGAGTTTGTTTAATTCAATGATAGTTACTGAGCCGCTAAGCGCTAATTAACCTGGGAAGCACCATAACGACACCATCTGCAAAGCTATCAAAAGTGACTGTTGTTACCTAAGTGATCTGCGTTAATTCTTAGATCAGTGCAATGGGGTGTTGTCGTCAGATTTTCAAGTTGAGTATGCTTTGCATGCACCAGGTTGATAGTGATAAGTTGTATCTCTTTCTTTGATGCGTTCATAATCACGTGTTTTTAATGATTTTATCAAACACACGCATTGTTCACAGCATGAAGGGCTAGCTCAAACGTTCCCTTTGTTGTTTGAATCTTTTGTATTGATCGCTGTCAAAACTTTTCTCCGTCCCTTGGTTCGTCCAAGCAAACAAACAGCTCATCAGTCATTTTGTTTGAAATAAGTGTATAAGTTGATGTGTTGTCGGACATTTTTTTATTTGCGAAGTTAATCCCACTCGATAATATCCCCATGTCCATAACATGACAGCATCTTTGAAAGTTTTGTGTAATAGCTAGCGCAAAAATATCGAAGGGCAGTACAAGACCCGTAAGCTCCCGGTAAACCGAAGCTGGAGTGAAATTGCCGTAGTACTGGCTCCAGTTAGTTTTGTTACTTTTTCAAAATAATTACCTTTTTGTCATGATTTTAAGGAAATCACACTCCTAACTTCATTCATTCGTATTTATGTAAACAAGGACTTATTGCGAAATGTGTTTTTTATCTTTAAACGTGCAAGATCGGATTGTAGCTTTGATGAATACTAGTATAATTGTAACTATTCTGAAATATTCTAATGTTTATGATGACAATAGAAATGTTTGTTGTCTGCTTCCGTTACTTGGAGTTCCAGTCTGAAAAATCCTTATTGATTCAACCCTTTCTGGCTTCACTCCTCATTGCAACCCTTTTGTTCAGCTTTGCTCCTTTCTGAGAAATACTTCATGGAAGGAAAATTAATACTGCAAATCGACTTTCTTCACAAGCAAAAAATTGTGTAATAGTAACTAATATAGTTTATGGAAATTATTGCGGAATGCTGCATGATGTAATTATAAAACTGAATAGCGACGAAATGCATGCACGATTCGATTTTTCGTTTACTATCTATGGGCTCCGTTTGCAGCTGTCCACACGACTCTACTTTGTATATCGAAAGTTGTACTGGTCTAATTGTCAACAGATTTGATTGCTATTTACATCAAATACAGACAGGAACACATGCTGCAGTCAAAAAGGTCGTCTGCTTGATCGAGAGCCAGCAATTAGATTTTTAATATTGTACTGTCTAAAACATAAATTTTCCCATCAGCTGCCGCAAAACTAGCAAATCGCTGTTAGTTTCTTTTATATTAGAACGCTGAAACTTTGAGACTGCTTGTATTTTTTGTTTAAGAAATCCCCTTGAATTCCACCTCGAAAAGAGCGATGTTTTTTGTCACGTACAGCAATATTGTTTCATAAGTGCCCATAGTTTCTTAATATTTCGTCAGATATCATTAAAAATTAATATCCCCAAGGCAGTGTGGAATATTTTTCAGGAATACTTTCAGACAAGTTGTCGCCGTTTAGACGTCGCATTAGTAAATTACTTTGGAGACAACAGGTTTTAGCAAAGCTTTTATCCAACTCATAGTGCCAAGTTTGTTAGTTCAGAAAAAATTCCCATTTCTAACTTAGTTTAAATGTATGCCAAGTGAAGTGGTATTAAGAATACTGTATTATAACTCAAAGCAATTAGTTTTTTTGTGGTCTTTGTTATGTAATATCATACGTGACTTTATACCATATTCGGTAATTCATATGGAATATCGGCCTCTGTTGCAAGGTAAAATGATTGACATTGTTTTCTTAAAAGTACAATATAAGATAATGTAAGAACTTGTTTGGCAGCGATTAACCTTGCCTCATATTCTCAAAAGGTTTTTTGATGCTAAAACTCATCAGTGCTTTCGAGTGATCGATATATCCTGCGCTATGCTGTTGAGGGGAGAGGGGTACTTAATATGTGTTGGGTATAGTAATCCGTATTTTTAATCGATTTCCCCCACCTCCTCTTGCCCTTGTTTATCTCCGTCCACACTACGCCACAGTATTTTTCCATCCGCACAGGCTAAAAACAGATAAAATGTTTTCCGGTCCACACTACATCGCGGATAACAGTTACTATTCGGCCGAAAGAAGAAGAAATCTGATGGGAAAAAACCCCTAAAAGTTGAACTACTTTTTCGTGATCTGATGACGTCCGTTTTTGAAAAGTTCCGTTTTCAAAATGTTTTCCGTCCACATTAAAACGAAAAGCCGACCTTTTCAAATTTACTCTTTCGAAAAGTTCCGTTTGTGGTGACGGAATAATTTATCCGGATGTGGACGGTAGGCCTTACCGTTAATATAAAGAAACGTTTTCAAGTTCATCCGGCGTAGTGTGAATGGGGCCTGAGATTACTTAACGTACGAGTGCCACTTGGATGCTGTAACACTTTATTGCCATCTCCCCATGAGGTATTTCAGTGACATTCGTTATTTAGCCTGTCAGACTGCCAAAAATTTAAGCTACCAAAACATGAAAATTTAAATGCAAAATGAGAAAGAGCGAAAAACGTTTTAAACCTGGGAGGGGAGAGGCGGTGGAAGGATGCAATGAAGAGGGTACGCCAAGAGCATTATTTTGCAAAAGTTGTAATCGGTACATCTACGACACAGAGTCGAAACCGTCTCCGGCGACTTCTTTTTACATCTACAATTATCATTATGTTTATGTATACCTAGATATAGTGCGGCTTGTTGCATGCTCTCAACCCGGTTCCTCAAAAGTCGATCAACGTTTCTGATCTTCAGTTTTTCAATATATTAACAAGCGGTTTTTCCAAACAAGATAAGATCACTTTCCCACTTAACAATTGCATAACTAGTTTCGCTCGCCCAATCGTTTGTGGTTTCTTGTTAAGCTTCTACAAGTGCTTATGTGTGTTTTCTGCCTATGTCTTACCGACAAAATTAAATTGACCTTTAAACAAATTGTAAACTCAGGAAGTTCAGCCTCGATTTGAAGCCCTTCTGGATTCTTTTGATCTTCCTGTATCTATAATTATTTATATTTTCATTGCTTTATAACCTTTCCGAAACTTTTTTTAAAGATATGGGTAAAAAAAACAAAATAAAATAAAATAAAATAAAAATAAAATTTTAAAAAGTTTATTAGTTGCTTTCTTAAGCCGGTCGAACCAATTACTTCAGTCGTTTCAAATGAGGTAATCATGGTAATACTCGTATGAAACTAATGTTTTTAAAAAACATGGGTTACAATATATCGCCTTAAAAGGGTCGCGTGTTGTTTAAAAACAATAGCTATCGCAAAACCATTATGCAATTTCAAACGAGCGCAAAGGTTGGGGCGGCCCGAACAATTATACGGAAACTATATGTGTAAGTGTTTGAGAAAGAGAAAACAGTGGTGGGTTATAAATATTAATATTAGATTAATGGTAATCTGCTGTTGAGCAACCGGACTCTAGTGATGGAAAAAGCTGGCAGTATTAAATTGGTTTAATATTTTACCAATCTTCAAACTGTTACAGGTTTACAACCTGTTTTTATAATTTTTACTGCCCCCTTCATCCCCTGTCATCCTCCATTAAAACAATGCATGCAATTGTGTTCTTTCAGAGACCTTAAGAGGTTACTCCTTTAGAGTTCTTAACATGTTCTTTTTACGGTGACTTCATATTATGAACATTTTACTCTCTCCTTTTTCATTCTTTCATATTACGTATCCATCTGAATTATTGCAACTTTATCCAGTTATTTATCTACTCTGAGCTTTCACTCTGCAGTGAAGCTGTTCATTAGTCAATACTTATTCCAAGGTTAGCTTTCTCTTTTAAACTAGACGACATTAAAGATTTATGACTGCTACTGTTAAAACTGGATTTTTTATACTCCAGATGAAGTGATGTCCTGGTAGTTTTATGTGTCGGTCGGTCTTTGTTCCGTTCAAGTGCGGAAAACTGCCTGAATTTGGTTACTGGGGAGATCAGATTAAAGGTGTATTGTCATGTTTCTTGCCGAGAAGAAAAAAATTAAAAAGACAAAAGACGTTGATAGTTTCATTATACCTAAACAGTAAACTGATTGTTAAAACTTCGCGTTTATTTGAGTCTTCTGTAAGTACAGGCGCCTCTGCTATTAAACACGCTACTTCATCTGGCAATGAGGGGGCCAGTCAGAGAGTGAAAAACCTGTTGCTTGGCATTTCGCAATTTTCTGTTTCTTTGTAAAGTGTCAGGCATTTTGAAGTTTTTAAAAAAATTTTTGTGTGTTAAGGTAAGCGGAAACAAACAAAAGGACAGGTCTTCGGATGTCTCAACCCGTCCTGGAGCGCCAAATGTGGCTCCTGGGGAGAATTCGATATTTCCCACCCCATTATCAGTTAACCAACATTTAAGCATAATTTATCCTAAAATTGATAATTACAAATCTGTTTCCAAAGCTAAAAAAGACGTTTTGACCAAAACATCATTGGTTTTTGCTTGGCGGGACTTGACAAGAACTTTCTTTTTTCAAAAAGCCTCACTTTTATGTTAGAAAAAGTTTTTCTTTATAATATAGCCACGACGATTTAACTAATAAGATTTATGACAGTTCACTGAATCGAAAAGATTTTCCAGCGGTATGACAGGTGGAATTTTTAAATTGTTTGAGATTCGCCATTGTTAATAGTTTAGGATTTTTTATTGCTACTTATCAACCACCAGCAAGCTTCGATTATTAAGAGATGTGCATTTTTCATGACCGTATTGTTCTTAGTCCTGACAAAGAATGTCAGTATCGGTAAAAGTTGGAAAAATTGTTCGATTTAATTTTGGTTGATAATTATGCTTCCGTTTTACCGCAATTGATAAAGTTTTTAAAAGAGGTTAAACAGCAAAAACTAGCAAGCTGTTTTGTTCGTTTTGGTTCTTCTCGAGCTATTAAATGATCCTTTCTTTACAAGTACAGTCTTTGTAAGAAAGGCGAGGCTCAAATTTGCCTAAATCTTACGAACAAGTTACAAACCGACTCCCAGGCTGACTTTACGAAAGAGTTAAGACCACTGAGTCTCGTCAGTAACTATCTGGTTCTCATAAAAGGGTCGTGTAATTAAGATGAACAGCTGAATGTCGAAACATGTTGTTGAATTGCACTAATAAAACGATTTCAATGAACAACTTGCTACCAGCTTGGCAGTCAAAATGTGTTTCTTTGCACCATAAACTGCCTAGGAAACAAAACAGACAATTTGAATATTAAGTGTTGGGGTTTTTTTTGTCTTCGTTTATTGAAATTGGATTTCAGTTTCTCATTTTCAGTCAAGTGCTGTAGTGAGATGTTCACAAACACATGTATAAATTGTGGTCTAACTCGCGGACACCAATCCTAGTTCTTTTCGCCAGAAAAAAAATAAGGATAACAATGAAACTTTTTCTTAACTTTATCAACCCCTTTTTTGAACCAATTTGTGTGTTGAGAATATTCAAGTAGAAATGTTTCTCATGGGAATCAGGAGTCGTTGAAGGCCAACTGTTGCACAGCCAGCGTGTCACTTCTTTTAAAATGGAAAGCAACATACATATTACTGGTAGTTCAGATATTATCAACTAGTCAAGTTTGAACGCTATTGGCTCTTCGCAACGTCTTTCTGACACATTTGCTCAGCAACTTTTGTCTTTCGGAGCAATGATTCCACGGGTGTGTAATTATCTAAGCCCTTGAGATCCCAAGGTCGCTAAGCAACCTTCTACAGATACCGCTGAGATCGAACCTCGTTGATTCTGCTCTTTGCATGAATGTAGTATCGCTTGTCTTAAGTAAATATTTCAGACAATAGCAAAACCTCCAGCAAAACTGCCAGAATTATTTACAGTTCTTCTACTAATACGAAAAACGGGATCAAGGGTTCAGCTGTCGTAGACAAGGCCAAATTGTTTCTGTCTTTCAATTTTTGAATTCATGCACTGAACCCAGGGCCAGCGTTGTAGCATTTCATTTTTCATTTTCGTGTGTAGATTTGCGTAAAGTGAAATTGAATGTGGCCTAACCGAGGTCGAAGGGCTGCAGCTGCTGATGCAGAATAGCATTTTGCATAAACAGACTTAAGTTCTGTAGCCATTCTCATTTGCTTGCCTTTCTATAATCAGTTCAGATGTGAGCAACAAAGCGTGTTCTACATAAGAATAACCTGCTTTGCAATTGAAGAATATCGCTTGCTCTTGAAAGGCCCCTGGCCTTGTGATGGAAAAGCTATACATTTCTATTGAATATTAGTCAAAATTACATATGGGTGCTATGTTGAAACGAAAGTTGCCTAGGGCTGATCGACTTTTATTTATAGTTTTGAGTGTCCTTCGCTTAGACTAAAGTCGCTGGAGATATGTTCGCTGTGCAATCTAGATAGCTAACTTCTAATCTGTCGCACCCTGATTTCGAGCGAAGCAGTTTTTAGCCAAATTCACTCCGCCAATTTGGCACGCGTCTCATATTACCAAAATTAGATTTATTATAGCTTTCAACCAATCACAACGGAGGAGGTCCAAAAGATCAAAATACTGACCGCCTATAGCAGGTGGGGGGACAATTGGGTCCGAAGTAAGTTCTCACCTAGGTCTTAAGTCATTCACTGTGGTCGCTTCGCACATGACTGACTTCAAGACGCTCCGCAGCTGCTCTCGTACAACAATGGTGTTGTGAAAATGCAAATGTGACATACTTCTTTGTTGGAAAACTAACCAGCTCTGTTCTGGAGCTTTCACTATATGTATCTCTCAATCTTCGGAGAGAAGTAGAATCAGCGCAAGCTAAGATAACTTTTTCGTCGGATGTTGTCACACATTGATAAATTTGCTTATCTGTATGTTGCACAGACGATGCTAATAGCCCAAGTCTTTGATTCTATGCTTTGTTCATGGCCCTTGTACGCTCTTGGAGACGGGGGATGATTTGGGAAATGTGCGGATCAAAATAAAATCAATCATATTATATTGGTCTATGAATCAGCACGACCAACGAAGCGTTTATGATTCTAGACTTTATCTAATTCGACGTTAGATTAACTTGGATAAATCCAATATTCGACACGACGTTTTTATGGCCGTTTTTCAGAATAAATTTGTTGCTTAAAATCTTACCCCAAGCGAAGTGCCTCTTATGCAGTCTTAACTTGTTGCTAAGAATATTGGACGGACAGCGCAAGAGAGACTATTCAGTCATGCACGCATGAACTTGCTGCAAGTTCAGTTCTTACAGCAAATGCGAAAATAGAATACAAATCCCACGCAAAGATTCTTTTGACATACATTCATCTTTATTGTATATTTAGAAACTTTCTGTACATTGCGAAATGCAAAAATCACATCGATAGAAACATATATAAATATATTTTACAAATATTAATTTGAAACTTTCTTATTTCTATGTAAAATATCAGATATCTTTTCGATATTTTCAAAACAACGACTTTGCCCGTTAGCTGCTCTTCTTTCATTCATTCAGTCAGTTGTTGACTTTCATCCCAGCTGATCAATGACATTTTAATATGCATGAACTGGATTGATATTGCTAAAGTTCTGCTCGTTGCAAGGAGCAAACATGGAGTCCAAGTAGTTTTTCACTTAATGAATCTACAGTTCTTTGGTTTTCCCCTTTCACTTTCTTCAGCAAAGTTTCGACTTCCGTCAGCTTTTCCACTATTTCTGGAGCGGAAGGTCTTAGTTTCGCCTCGGCCTGCCAGGAGTGCTTGATTAAATTTACATATTGTTCGTCTTCTCCCGTCTCTTGTGTTAGTGTTGGCCTTAACTGGTGTGCAACGACTCCAAAAATGACCACATGTTGGTTTTCGTTTCCGTATGGCCTTTCTCTTTTCATCATCTGCCACAAACATATTCCATAAGAGTAAATGTCTGCTTTGGTGGTAGGGCTCTCCCCTCTTAAAAGTTCTGGTGCTCTGTATGCATATGTGCCCGTCAAATTTGATTTTGTTGGGCTTGCGGGTTTATCATTAATGTCAACTGCTTGGCAGCACCCGAAATCTGCTAGTTTGCAGTGATCTTCTGGTGTAACTAGAACATTACCAGGTTTCAAATCCATGTGTGCGATTCCTTGTTCGTGGGCGAACTCTAATGCTCGGGCAATGTCTTGAGCAAATCTTATGCGGCGATCTAGCCCCATTGATTCGGAAATATCATTTATAACGCTCTGCAAGGTCTTTTCGCCAGCATATTCCATAATGATATAGCTTGAGTCCAGATATGTCATGACAGCAAAAGTTTTAACAATGTTCGGATGATGGAAATTGAGCACTGAAGTCTCTGCCTCGAAACTTTCTTTCGCTGCATGTTCGTTCTTTGTTCCATTATGCAGTTTCTTAACAGCAAGACGTTCGCCGCGGAAGTATGTCTCGTAAACTGTACCAAAACCGCCGCTTCCCAAAACACGTCCTAAGCTCATCTCAGATATTTTGAAGTGTTGAGCTATTTCCTTTTTTGCCATTTCTTGCCTCATCGTTCGACACCCATGGCAAACGATACTTCTTTCGAGTTCCTTGTACACCATTATTGCTCAAGCCTTGGCCTTCCAGAAAGCTGAAGAAAGCGAAAGTACAATACTGTTTTCAGCTGCCTGAGTTTTTTTCTTGAATATTCGTTGTCGTCACTTTCAGATGTTTCTGGTGTTGCAGATGAACAAGGAATGGACGAGTTTGACTGCTGCCCGTCTTATACGAACGTGTTACTCCTAAAGCCTTTTGTTGCATATGCGTGCACGAGCCACTGGCACTAAAACAAATGCTTTTCTGAAAGCAAGCTATAGAGCCACGCGCAAAAACGCTAGCTTCAGGCGTGAGCAGGGCAAATCCCGAATGGATAAAATTCTTAGCCAATCAGATTGCGAATCCTCTCCTTGCTTGACCAATCGCAAACAATGGCCACCGCGAGGTTCTTTCCATTCATGGTTTGTCATGAATCTAGCACTCAATTGAAATTCTCCGCGATTTTCATACTTCAGTTTTGCGTTTGCAGTAACGCTTCGAAACCGTCGGTTTGCGATCAGAGAGGAAGTGTTTGTGGAAATTTTTTAGGCCTGCTAAATTATTCCGGCTGTCTAACATGTTATAACTTGCATGCACAGAGACGCTCAAATGCACATGACAAAATATGTAAACGGCGAGCCATGAAACGCATGGATTTGCATATTATTATTCGAGACAAAACCTTTGCAAAGAATCTTATCACGCATTGTTTCGCACGAAATGTCGCGTGCCAACTATCAACAGAAACCCAGCGCTTCGCCTCGTATTTGCTAAATTTCTTTTGAAACTGCGACATCTGTTTTTTCACTAGACTAACTGAATGCATTTCCAACAACTTTCTTCCGCCAAAGTGACAGTTTGATAGTCCATAAGAGCTCCTCTGAATAAATATATTTTGCGTTCGCGTGGCAACCATTGTAGTGTAAATTACCATCCGGTCTGATTGGTTAAAAGGTGATGCTTTGTTTGGTTATATTGTTATTTACAATTGTGGATTTGTTTTTATGATTGACAGTCGTTTAGCACTTCAATGATTCTTGTAGTTTGAATTGTTCGTGTCAATAATTACTAGTTTCAAGCGTGACACAAAAGAAACTGAAAAAGACACGAAAACCTGAGACGTGACAAACTCGTGCAAGCGCATAGAAACGGTTCGATTGCTCACACTTTGAAGAGGCTGCATTGGAATCTTTTAAAATTATAGAAAACCACTGTTGTTGTTGCTACTGGAAATAGACCAGTATCTGTGTTTGATGTGCATTTCGAATATTATATCTCAGCCGACTGCATGTACTGAATCGCACACACGACTTCGTGACCGCATTTTAAACTAGCTCCGCTAGCAAATGTTTCGATTTGAAAAGAGATGACACGAAATGTATCCATCACAAAACTCGCGTGTGTAAGGAACTGTTTCTGTAAATGATGCGTGCTTCGATATCTCTGCCGATTGTATCAGTCTCGCACAAAAACGAGTGCGTGACTGTATTGATACCTCTGCTAACAAATGTTTCGATTTTAAAAAGAGATGACACGAAATGTTTCTGTCATAAAACTCACGAACATTCATCGCACGCGATAATTGAACTGTGTCATGTTTACGTAACTTCAGGACAAAGGATCGTAAGAACTGTTACAGTCTTCTTAATAACAAATGCTTTCAAAATGATAGCCCTGAGCTTGAAAGTACGTGTGTTTGGTGAACAACAGACATGAACCGTGCAGTCTAGTCAGCGTTTTCCTATAAGCTAATGGTGTTTCAATACGCGAGCATCCGGCTCGCCTTTGTATTGTAGATTTTGAAATGTCATAATCATGGAAGTTACAAAATTTACTCTGCTATCTGGAAGTAACAACATTAAACCTCGCTGGATTTGCATGATGTAGAAAAACAAAGCGAAAAAACTGACAAAAACAACCTCGTACTTTTAAAACGTAAAAACGCCGGCGCTACACACAAACAAAACCGACCAAAGGTTTCTGGCTCACCTTTTAATTTAAGCCTGCTTTTTAACTGAGTTTTCTTATGTTTTTTTAGAAATTAGTTACTGCTTGACTTGCGATTGAAATATGTAAATTGTAAATAAAATTATATTAGATCAAAAATGGCAAGTTGCATGTAATCACTTTTGGCCCATTTTGCACGTAGTTTTGTTGTCGTTAGATTTCTCAAAAATTAACGTTAAAAGTTTCTAACTTGACTTACATCAAGTCAAATTTAAAGTCATTTTTTGTTTATTCTTCATTATGCATGTTAGATTTACTCATAAATCGTGTTTTTGGAATGTAAAACAGAGAATCTACTTATGTCGCAGCTATGTCGAGAGAGAATCAATTTACGATCAGTTTGCTGGTGAGAAAATTGTGATAAAAGGTTGACTATACAGAAAACCAATGAACTATGTTATTCACTTCTGAAACAGAGATAACAAAGGACTGTTAATTTCTTTTTTTCTGAAACTCGGGTTACTGAGCGACAAAATATTTTCCTCCCTCATGCCATATTTTGCCGGGCAGAATGTTTTTTTTGTACCCTAGCGCCCGGGAGGGGCGGACGAAATATGATTACACCAGCTTTTGTTTCCTATGTATAATTGTTTCTGATCCTTACAAAATAGAATTTTTTAAAAAGCTATGGAAAATTTAACAGCTTAGGTTGATGGTGCAGGGAAGACGGGACATTTGCGCGTTTGGATCACATTTCAACTGACCAATTGCTACGGGAGAACTTTGAACTACTGACAGTACTGTTAATTAACAATTCAGCTCCCGTCCCTCATTTTTGAAACAAATTAGAGTGTTCAGTTGCAGGTTCTTAAACTATTTTGCTTCAATAGTGTGTGTATGACATTTCAAGGACAATTTCTGTCAAGAACTGTCAGAACCGGTTCCTATGCAAATTTTTGAACGCGCCGAAGCAAAGTCCCTTTGCCAAAGCGGTATGTGTAGGCTAGTGTTGATGTGTGCATCGAGTCAAATGACCTCAGTTTTCGTTGAAGCAATACTCAGTATTCTGGCAACAAAAATTCCACATTTTCCTGGTCTTCCCTTTTATGAGGCAGCAACATTTCCAGCATTAAAAGTTATACGGGGTACGCCTAATCAGTGTATTGATCGAGTCGGAGCGTCTCTCGTCTAATCACTGACGTTGAATTGATAATCTGGTTTATAAAGTGTAACAGTATATTGAATAAACGCTACAAAAGACACCGAATAAGATTTAAATATATTTTGTTGTATTAAAGGCAGATAGACTTCTTTAATATATCTTTTTTAAAATCTTGAATGTAACTGCTCCAGTTCAGGCGCTACAACTTCCTGTTTTGGTTGTATCAAGTTCCTGTTTTTAGATCTGCCATTTTCGCTTCAAGCCATCCACTTGGTTAATCTTAAACATTTTCATTCGACTGCCCCCTATTTTGTTTGTCACTTTCAAGCTGCGCGTTACTTATACTCATTTAAAATCAATCCTATCATACAGAATTTCAAATCTCAAGTTGGCGAAAAACCCCTAAAAGAAGAGAAGCTTTATCTTTAAGCGAAATAAATTATTTGTTAATAGGGACTCCCCCAGGGGCTTTTAGCACCTTCACAAGTTAACAAATTGTTATTATAGTCGAATGAATTCAATGAACCAAAATAGATTTCAAAACTCGACTGGAAGGAAAACTGCATGGTCCGAAACCACTAACGCTCTTACAGGCCATACAGTCAGCGAAAGTGACGTGCGAACCATAAGCAGAAGATTTCAAAATTCCAGACTGCATGTTAAAAACTAGCCTCCAAAGCAGCCGCCTCATCTCCTTCGCGCAGCGGGGCCCTCGGAAATCGGACCCGCTGCGCGA
>JANRMR010183499.1:0-11370 GCA_025434825.1 Bergia sp. 'catenularis'
AAATTTCACGCTTGCCAAGTTCTCGTGGTCATCCGTGGCCTTTTGTTTTGCGCCTTCCTCGTACTGTACACGTAGCCGTACTAGTTTCTTAAACTCCCAACTACAGTCCTTTACAGTACTACATGTCCATCAACACGGATGATCGAACAACGACATGTACTAACACCTCCTTTTACACAGCAGATTGGGTTCAAAATCCTAAAAATATCAGTGGCGGATCGGATCCAGACTTTTTGAAAGGGGAGTGCACACTGACAGATAAGGCTCTTGAGACGTGAAAATTCCAGGATGAAATGACTAAAACTAATAGCTTTGGAAATGAAAATGTATGTGTGTGTTTGTTTGTTTGTTGTTGTTTTTTGGGTTTTTTTTGGGGGGGGGTACCGGTCTGTACCGGTACCGTGCCCTCCCCCAAGATCCGCCACTGAATAGAAATATGATGGCTGACATTTACATTGAGCTGGTTTGTTTCAGCAGGATGAACAACAAAATAAGAGCTGCAACAGAAAGCAGAAGAACCCGAAACAATCTCGACAGCAACTTGAGTGCGGGGAAGACAACAATAAGAAAATTTCATGTGGAGAAGCTCTACTGAAGAAAAAGGACAGCAAACAAGGTTCTCCAGTTTCGTCTGTTGTGAAAACCACCAGCCATGATTGTGATCAGGGGAAAACCCTAGCGCCAAAGTCTTCTAGAGAACTGAAAGATCGTCAACCTAAGCAGGGAAAGCGAAGTAGAGATCAAAAACGGGCAAGGGAAAAACTTAATGACTGTGAAGATGAAGAGTCGGAGAACCGAGTTCAGATGAAGAAACGACCGCGTTCAAGTTCTTCGCAAGATGATGGATTACCGTATGATGACAGTAACGAGAGAGCAGATGTGGCGTGTGAACGTGACCCCTCTGGCGGTGTTACTAATTGTCGCGCATCTTCCACGTGCCCTCAGGGGAAGGGTCGCTCAGACAAGCGCGATGACAGGTCCCCGACTCAAGCCCCACGGGCAAAAGGCCATTCAAACAGGCTTGATGAGATGCATACACAGTGTAGTGACAGGAATGTCAGCGAGAATGTTAGATCAACTAACAAGGTCAGTGATCCATCCCCTGCTGAAACTGGATTTATACTTAATGGCAAGGAAAACACTGTTAATGGGCCTTCGAACAGACCTCGCAAAACCCCTAAAAAGAATGCCAAGGTTACTGATACCTCCCGCGGTAAGAAAGAAACGTTATCCCGCGAGACTCGCATGCCGGGCGAAGCCCTGACTGAAGCGTGTTCAGACAATTCGACGGCGACCTCGAGGCTAAATGAGGAGGTCATAACAGTTTCGCAGCAAGATTCTTTCAGAAGTGTAGCGCTTTCAGACAGTGAAGCGCCGGACTTGCAACCGTTAATCAAGGAGAAGTGTGCCATTGATGCGCTCGGGATAAAACAAAGTAGAGTTGGAACCGCAAAACCAAAAGAGATCAAACGAAGGAAGAAAAAAACTATTTCAAAAGAAAATGTTTGCGAAAACAAACAGGAAAAGTATGACGGAACTTCAAAAAACAAAAGGTTAGTGGTCTCTGCGTGTGCCGCACAGCTACTTAAATTGTTTTGTTTCTATTTCAAAAGAACGCACAGCTCTCCCTGGCTGATCTTGTTTTGTTTTGTTTAAAAAGCAACTTTTTATACAAATCTTCCCGTTGGGTCGTTTAGCTGGAATGTTAATTTTTTATCCAGATTTGCGTGTTACTTTTAGATTTAATAGGTTTTTAAAGGGGTTCTGAATCGGATGAATCAATTAATTTTCCCCTTCAGTTAGACTTTACATTTTTAAGTTATTTATCCAAAGAATTTTAAAAGTAAACATACAAGTACACCACCAAGACACTGATCTCTTACTTTTGCTAAGGTATTTTTGTATTTTAAACCGGCCCGGAACATAAAAATTGATAACTACAATCCAACTTAACCGCCGCCTTAAACAGACCATCCGTAGCATTTGTCTCTTAAAAAACTTAGATTGGTGTACGAACAGTGCTGATGATAGATATTTTAGCTTAAACAGTTTTCTTGTTAATAGAACCCAGAGCATGCGCAGTGCCGTGAAAAACATATTCGGGTCAGGGAATAGTCAGGGACTGAATTTTGTTTTAAGTAAGGGAATTTCTTTTTTTTGTCAAGTCAGTAAAAAGTTAGTGAGTTTTGCATGAAATGTTCAGTTACAACCGATTGCTCTTCTGATAGGGAAACTTGCACAATTCACAAATACTTCGAAGGGGTTTCAGTTATTAAACTGCTTCACCAGCTTATATCATCCAAACCCTTTCTGAAATTGACAAGAGCGATTAATATTTTTGAATACAACTGACAATATTAGTTGAAAGAATGCAATATGGACCTTTCTGTTTAGAGAAACTGAATTTGGTACAGATTCATTCCTCTGAGTTGAAGTCAGTGAAAAATGGCTTATGGTCATTGAAAAGTCAGGGAAAAGTCAGTGATTATGTTTTTGTCCTTCGTGTGGGAACCATGTATCTCAGGAGAACTTGCAGTTTTTCAACGACCTTTGAAAAGTATTTTGGAGTTACGCTTTAGCTCGTATGGTGCGGGAAAACAGTCCGTTCTGCGGGCTTACTTTTTTTATCAAAAATAGATGATTTCAGACTCGTAAGCTCATCTTGGCGGTGGCGTTCAGGTTAACGGAAAGTTGCTTTGTGTACAGGTCAATAAAATACTATTTGGCCTGTAACGGATGAGTCAGGCGGAAAAGTCAGGACATTTTACTTTTTAAAATGGGCTGTAACCCTGATCATTCAAATGAAAGATCTTACATCGGTTACGATGTACAATACCCAAAGTGTGACCATTCAAATGAAAGCTCTACGTATTTCAGTTCGTAAATCCGAACAAGTGGACAAAAGCTAAAAGTCGGTAACCATTCAAGCGGAAGCTACCCATGAGAACACTACAACAGTGTACAAGAATCCAAACCCAATCAACAGTCTGTCGGTTTCAACCCTGTAATGTAAATAAACGAGTTAAACAAACTGCTTGAACTCGAAAGAACAATGTCACCACCGCCCCGCGGTGAAGAGGCGTCGACCTGACTGTCGCACCCCATATTAATGAATAGGACAACTGGGGCTTTTCAGTTGAGTGCAATACCTCATCATTTGGTTGCAAAACTCCTAATTTAGGAACTTTATAAGAATTCTTTTCATTTTTGTTGCCAGGATGTTCCTTGCACTTTTGATGCACTCGTATTTTAGTTTCACTTCTGTTGTTACTATCGCGTGTTGCCACATGTCTAACTGAGCAAAGATGCATATGGATCGTTTTCACGTGACGTCATCAAATTCTAAAATCTAAACTGCAAGTTGGCTTAAAGCCGGCCTCTTTCATGGCTGAATCATAGGAACTTAATCTTTCCAGAAGAGTTCGAATTTTCATTTAATTTGTCCAAGGCCAAGGAATTTTAAAAGAAAACTTCTTAATCCACCAAAAAAGAACTTTCAGTGGGAATCACGTTTATGGCCCGGAACGTCACTGTGGACACGATCCATAACAAGACAAATAATTACTATCCGACTTAATTGCTACGCAAACAGACCATCCGTACTATTTTCCAGTCGAAAGACTTAAGACTGATATCTAACAGTTCCTGTTTATAGATATTTTAGCTTATAACTAAGTTTTCTTGTCAAACTTTAAGCATGGGCATAGCCGTGAAAGTGGCCTTTCAAGTAGTCAGTCTTTAAACTAGATTCAGAAGTCAGTAGAGAAATTTAGCATCGCGTTTACGGGGAACGGCAAACGTCAGATTATCGTTTACGTTTCCTTAAAATAAATAATAAGTACACGAGAATGGTGCAAAATAATTCTCATGTTTGAGGCTAACCCGGAACTACTTTCCTTCAATTAGAAAAAGCGAACGGTAAACGACAAATGAGGGAAAATCATGGTCACGTGATCACTTCTGCCGTTTGCCGTAAACGCGATGCTAAATCTCCCTAGTATTTGAAAATTTAACGTCTATACAATGATTCATTTTGGAGTTATAGTACTTTGTGCCTTTTGAAGCAGTTCTTTAAACAAGATTTAGAAGTCAGTATTTGAAAATTCAACGTCTATACAATGATTCGTTTTGGAGTTACAGTACTTTGTATTTTCTGACAGTCTGACCTAGGACTGCAACCACTGTGACCCGCTTGCAGCAGTCTGACCGGCTAAAACCGGTATCGGCTACTGAACCATGTACTTGATGTAAACTGGTACTAAAAACCCGAGTGGGAAACACATGTCAATGTATGTACATACTTGTGTATAATATGTCTATCTATTATAGTATTATCTGTTAGTATTACCCAGTGATATCATACAGATGATCGCTTGTTACGTTTACAACAGGAAGTCGGCATGTAAAGCGGATTCGGACGCAGCAGTTGTGAAGGGCGCGGTGGCCGCCGGGAATGACGTGTCAACTATAATGAATGGCGTCAGGAAACGAAGAATGCTGTTCAATGTGAACGACAGCTCCCTAGCGACGGGTTCTTTCATGCCACAGGTTGGTTTTTCTTGCAATTTAAATACAACATTTAAATCAAAACATTTGAGAAACACCATCACTATAAACAGTCGTAAGATCTTAACAGGTTAACTTGAACTCGTAATACAAGGCAGTCCCAACCATTTGTCGTTTCTGTCGCGGGGGGCGGGGGGGGGGGAGGTCAAGATTCTATTTATCTTGCTAAAATGCTGCAGGAGTTTAATTTCGTCAAAATACATTAAGCTGCGCAGTACATTTTTCCCAAGTTTGCACGACAATTTTCACCACCCCTCCCTCTCTCAAAAGTTAAATGGTGGCCCCCCCCCCCCCTAAGAAAGACTAAAGCGAAATTGATCAAAGACTTGAAAAGCAAATAGGTAAAGAAAACAGAGATAATAAAAATGGAAAAAATAGCATTGAATAGAAATGAAAACTAAGGACGTTCGTGTCCAAATCTTACAATCATAGTTATTTTTTGTTGCCAGCTCACGAAAAACTTGTACCACAAAACAAAAACAAAAAATAGGGCGCCACCATGTTGGTTTGGGAAATAAACTCGCTGACAGATAAGGGTGTTTAGCAAAAATATGGTGTTTTTATCGTAACCAATCTTATCCGCTATTAAAAAATGAAAACCATTTTATAACATGTAGTAATTTCTAATCTGATTTTGTTTAACTGGATCCAGTTAGCAAATTTTACCTAATGTAGATGTTGTTTCAAATGAAAAGGACGCAAGAGCTCGTGTTTCCCGCTTCGAATGGATGAGAATTTGTTTGAAATATTGTACTGTCTGCCCATTAGCTAGTCACAGCCGCAGAATTCTCGATAAGGGTTAAGTCTAAAAGTTACTTTTTTATGTTGATTTCAATTGACTAGAACTACAAAGTTCTAATCGCAAGCATTGAACAGTTGTCAGTTGTTTCGGAGCTGTTTCGGTGTATTCACAAGGATGCTTATGTAACATGTGAAAGAGAGCTAGATCTTGCTAAAAATACATGAAATCGAGTTAAGAAACGTTCTAGTTCAACGTTTCCTTGAATTGGTGGATTATAATGTAAAACGTACAGAGATCGATGTTCATTGGTTCACGATTTATAAACTCGCGCGATGCATTAGTGTAGAGAAAGGGACGTGTTCGATATATGCTCAGAAATGTTGCGCATTGACCGAATAGGCGTAAAAATTGATGGCACAAAAATTCTGCCAAAACAATGAATTGCAAAGTGCAAAATTAAAAAATAATTTCCCCCCCCCTGCCATATTCAGTTAGTGGCAAGTCCCTTAGATAAGGTCTGAGTTTAGGTAAACGCTAAATATTTTGATCTAACTCTGTTTCTTGTAGGCTTCCTTCTTGAACAACACAACGTTCTCAAGAAGTCGAGTAAACAACTCAACGTTTTCTAGAAGTCGAGTGAGCAACTTACCGCCGTCTCTTTCACGGTTTATGCAGAGCTTCATTGCCCCTAAACTGAAGAAAAACACTTCTATGTCACAGAAATAATTGCAGCTGTGGCAACAGGTTGATTCCCATCGCTTTCGAGTTCAAGTCAGTAACTATTTAACGAAACGTTTTTAAAATGCCCTACGATGTACATAAACAGCCCAGTAGGATGGGGAATTCATTAATCGTTATTGTGGGGATGTGCTGCGCGGTTCATGAAACTCTTAACAAATTTCACTGAGACCAATTATGTGACTTCCCCCACCCAATCTGAGACCAGACACTAACATTTTCACCCATAGTCAGGCCGGCTATATTTGTGGTTTGTGTGTGGCGTCATAGCCGCCATGTTGGTGTACAACAACATTACAGTTGTAATTACTTTCTATTGTTGTGTACACCAACATGGCCACCATGTCCTTTGTGATTTGAATCTCTGGAGATCGAGTATAAACCAGCAGTAACGATAAACATAGCACGTTTCATACTAAATTGGCTCGAAAGCCCTACCCTTTGACGCAGTGCATACCTACAGAGCTCATTTCCCATCCTGGCTATCGCAATGGAATCTCAACTATTTAGTACAAGATTAACAGGACATTTGTTAAATTTTACCAAACTTTTTTAACTGGTTGTTCAGGAGTGAAAAAAACTTCGAACATAAAAAACAGGAAATGGTTCGCTGGTTCTGACCATTTTTTTTTATCGATTGTTTGTTATTCAACTAATAACATGGATAAACTGGCTATGTGACGGAGTTTGTATTATAGGTGTGTTGCTTTTCGGTTTGAAATTGTACATGTTAGTGGAAAGAACAAGGTGTATCAAAACGCAGATGAAAACATGACACGTTTTTAGAGGGATTTTTAAAAAAAATACACTTGCTTTCAAATAAAACTTTCGTGTTGTCGTAGTCCGTAGTACCAACGCCAAGCGATTTAGCTTAACTACTCATTCAGTTTCATTGTATTTGCCAAGAGTGAAGCCTGGCACTACAAACGTTACACATAATTTTTCATATTGGTAAATGCGGATAATTTAAACCTAAGAAACATAGGCAAACGAAAATCACTTGTTGGTAAAGCTCTGTGAGCTCTCTCTATCAGTTTTTAACTGCTAATGCGGACAAAGGCAATACTGAAGCTTCTTTCTTTTTTTTTTAAACATTTTTTCAGCTATGGTACACTTCAAATTGATGAATAATGTTTTAATGATACTTAAACTGTTGGAACGATGGAATTTGATATTGTGCTTTCTACTATCCTCTAACTGACATAAGATTGTGAAAATCTTTAGAATCTTTCACTGGAGATTTGGTCAAGGGCCTTTTGTTTGCAAGTAACGGCTTTCTTGTTTGTGCTAGGCGTGTTGTAAACATGCAGGGGAAATGGGACGTAACGAAATTCGAGACTTTTCGTTATAGATCATTTATATATAAGGATTTAAAAGGAGGTCTATTTATATCCAGATTGCATACTTAATTATTTCTCTGAATTATAGTTGTATCTGTTTGATCGAATTGATCAAGAACAACAAATACTAGGTTTACATTACAAAGGTGCTACATCTGCAAAATGTAGTTTAGCGACTGCTGGAAAGGTGCAAAGCTGCAGTACATGAGATTTTATCAGAATTTTTATTTGAGCCCCGATCAAAGTTATCCGGGTTTATAAAATAGAAATGTTACGAAAGTGCATTTCGCTTTATAGCGCTGAATACTAGATCAACTTAATATTTAATAAAACTATTTAAGTAGATGTGCTTTTTTGTCCAATTTCTATCGCCGCCGGTACTCCACTTCTCATAACAAAACATGAATACCGGTATCTGTCAAATTAATCTGCGTCACATGCACGAAACTGCTGTTTCGTGCAACCTTAACGTTCTGCCTACATTACGAGCATGCAATCTTGTGATACCAACAGCTACTACAAGTATAACAAGAAAACAAGATCTTCAAAAGAAACCTTTTATAAGTGTACACCATTTACATTTGATCAAAGTAGATTAGTGATGCATGTAGAGAGTAAGGTATATCAAACTGGATTGTTTTTAAAAAGTGCAGCCGCTTCACTGCAATAACTTCGACAATCGATAACTCCTGTTTGCTAAGAGTAATTTTAAAACGGGTGACGTGGCAGCACCATTTGAATCTGTTTGTTGGTGGAATCTCTTAATTGATGTAAATTGCGTTATCGATCTACTTAATCAAAGGAGCCATTGACTGCCTCAAGTGCAGAGGCAAAACTAAGCCGCGATGATCTATTCGCTTAATCACTCGGCCAATTACACGGTTATTAATTGGCCGAGAGATTGTTGTTATTCGCTTGCCTTAGGGGCCTAAAATCTATCAGTACTGTTTTCTGTAATAGCTTACACAATCTTATTCTACGCAAAAGTCACAAATCGGATTTGAATAACGATAATTTCTGCACCGCCACAGCTATTTAGAAATGATGCGCGAATGTATTTTGTAGAGACCACTTTTTTAAAATTTTGATTTTTGTGGTTTAGTTTGGTTGTGGATGAAAATATGAAATAAAATAGTTGCTGTTCTAGTCTATAAAAGTCATTTAACACATTGCTGCGTTTTGCCTAAAGCTATAAAGCCTTAAAGATGGTACAAACAAAAATTAAATATCCGAGACAAAATGTTCGTATCGAGAGTGTTGTATGTATTCATGATCTGTTACTATCACCTGACAGCTGATCACGATTTATTTTAAAATGTCTGTTCGATAGATATTTTATCAAAAGTGATATATCAGAAGCAAGATCTTAACAGCTGAATTTTAAATACATATCAATTCAAAGATCTCGGTTTTAAGACAAACAGTTAGTCTCCGGGAAAAACCTCCATCTATTTTAAAAAAATCTTGAATAAAAAATATTCTCCCACTACGCATTGCGGTTAAAATTTTCACTGTTTTGCTGGAAAAATATGAAAGGAAAAACCTAATACAGCAAGTGCGTGTACATCTCGGAGCAGTGCTTTGAAAAACTACAATATCCGTTGACATAAAGTATTTTGATTCAAAAACTAACATCACCTGTTTCCTTCTCATAAGAAGACAAAACAATTTTCATTATTTTAGTTCGGAACCCCGCGAACAATTTGGTCGTCAACAATTCTGATCTAGGCTAAAGCTCTAAAACCTTTTTGCAGTTGGATTGTTGCAATCATAGACCAAGCTTTTTTTTTATCTTTCTAATGCGGTGACGTATGAATAATTCTTCTGGCTCGCCCGCTTGCATCTTTTTTATAACTTCTTGACACGGTTCGGCTCTGTTTTGAGGGAAATGTATTTGATCAATTCTATCATTGAAAACCACAAATCCTCCAAATAATTGTTCACTATATTGCGAATCAAAATAATGTTTGACCAAGAATATTTGCAACATTCAAATTTGTATATATTTTTAATGCCATGTTAAAAGTATACATTCTTTGCATAATCTCGCTTTTATTTTGTAAAATTGCTTTATCCATCTGTTACTAGTGTGTGAAGCCGGGGGTAAAATATTAAAACGTTTTATTGTTGTAATTGTTGTTTGCTGCTCTCAGTGCTGCAAGCTAGATATGGATATAAATATGGTGATATTGCTTTCAATTCAGCAGCCATTTGGAGTTTGAATAAACACAATTATTTACACTTTGCTATTGGGCGTTTTTTAGTGTATTTTTAAACATTTACAAGGCTAAAACAACTTTATTTAATCTACTTTCAGTAACACTGCAGCAAAATCGTAAAGGAGGTCAAATCTTATTTCTTTTTGTTTAAACATTACCAGGCCCCCAATTTTTTTAAATAAAATGCACAATCTAAACCCCCAGGGGACGGAGATCCCACACGAGGAATATCAAATGATCTTTGGGAGTATCTGCGAGCAGCGAGCACATTGTTATTTTTTTGCAAGCACGAGCATTTGAGCACCAAATTACGAAAACTGGCGATTTCGAGCAGGCGAGCATCCTTTAAAATTTGGCGAGCAAATCGGGCGAGTTGGAGCAAAAGTTTGCGAGCATTTTCAGAATTTTGTTTGACCATTCAAGAGCACTCGCACGTGCTCGTACGTTTTAGTGACGTAAGTTGCTTCCACTTTTCAGGAGATACACTTTTTTAAACGGGCACTTTCATGGTTTTGCACATGTTCGGGGATTTATTGACAAAAAGCCTGTTTCAAGCTAAAATGTCTATCAACATGCAACAGTCACTGTTCAGATACCAATCTAAGTTTTTCAAGAGGTAAATGCCGTGGATGGTTTGTTTTTGGCGGCGATTAAGTTGGATTGTAATTATCAATTTTTATGTTCCGGTCCGGAACATAATGTAATAAATTGTTCTAAAACGCATAAAGCCTTTTCAGAAGTGATTGTTTGCTGTCTTTTTAGTGGATGAAGATGTTTTCTTTTGAAAATATTTGAATAAATAACGCAAAAAATTTAACTTTTGAAAAAGGTTCAGCCATGAAAGAGCCCCCTCAATAAGCCGGAACCAGTAAAATTTGCTCATGCTCAGTGTTTTATTTTTTGACAATTTCCTCCCCAAAATGTTCTTATTGTACGCGTGTTTCAAAGATTGAAAACCGTAAAAGTTTTTTATCGTTGATAAGAAGTTAGACACATGGGTAATTTTGACGGCAAACGAATTTCTTGATTTGATTATTTTTTCCCTTTTACTGCTTAATTGTATAAAAATCTTATAAAAAATTTCAATTGAAACATTACTTGAGTCTCAGTTTGTTCAAATTTTGCCGTTCTTATTTTTTAGGCCATCTCGTCTCCATCTTCTTGTTAAATTTGTTCTTATAAAGAAAAAAGTTGGTACAGAATGATCGTGTTAAGGATTTCATCCACTGGCTCTTAAGTTGGACATTTTACGAAACATGTATTAAACACCAAACACTTTTCGTCTCTTCAAGAGCGGATACAACTTATACACGTTTGTCCTTCAAGAAATGTGAAATGAATGACCAGTCATGGTGTATGCTTTGTTTTTATTACTGACCGATTCAAAATTTAAGGATTTTTAAATTATTGTTTCTTGATAGAAACAAGTTAGGCACCAACGGCCAAAGTAGCTTGATCCGATTAAGAACCACCAAACATTTCAATGAAGTAAAAAAATGAGTTACTGAATATGTTATGTTTTATGTAGATCAAAGTTTTTTGAACCTGCTCATAATTAACCTCAATAAATGAATGAATAAATGAGTGATTAAATAAAAAAGCAGAGCGATTTTGCTTGTTTAATTTAGATATTTTTATCTCATTCCGTGATCACTTTTCAGTAGTCTAAGCATACAGTAAAAACCCGTATATAAGAACCTAGAATTTTCGAGGTCAGGCTGAACAGGTTCTTATATTTTAGGGTAGTTTTTCACAATTCAGGCTC
>JANRMR010183521.1:0-11365 GCA_025434825.1 Bergia sp. 'catenularis'
TTACTATATGTACAGGAATGCTAGAAATATTTCATGCTATGACAAACAAACTTTTATCAGAAACACTTCGTTTTTACTTTCTTTGCACGATTTTACGAAACATGCACTTCAGTTTTAGACCTCGACCGAGTCCGGTCTTTTTTTCTGTGTGTTAAATAGTTTTCTCTAAGAACTAAACTGAAAGTGTTACACTAAATGTTTACATGCAAACCTGCGTTGACCTCAAAACAAAAACTATCCGGAATCAACAGATGAAACATAATTAATAGAAGCCAATCTGCCGCTATTATCAAAATGTATTATTGTCAGCAGGAATTTCGGCGTTCAAAGATTTAGTGAAAGTTACTATATGTACAGGAATGCTAGAAACATTTCATGCTACTACAAACAAATTTATATCAGAAACACTTCGTTTTTACTTTCTTTGCACGATCTTACATGCTTTACAACAGCTGTAATCCTAAACTGAAAGTGTTACACTAAATGTTTACATATGGCGACAGATCCTTTTCCGTTTGCGCACCTAAATTATGGAGTAGCCTGCCCTACAGCCTGCGAAAGTCATCCTCTTTGGTTATTTTTTAGAAACAGCTTAAAACCTATATTTTAAATATTTTTATAAATAGTAATTCTTGGTATTTTAGCAGTAAATAGATTATAATAGATAGTCGATATTAGTAGTTTCCGTTTTCCTTAGTTTCATTTTCTATACTTTTCATGAGTTTTAAATGTAGGAATATTTGTAAAGCGCAGTGGACTTTTGAAGATATTTGTGCTATATAAGCTTAAATTTATTTTTATTATTATTATTATTATCATTATCAGGATGCTGACTATAAATCTAAAATGCGCGTCAGTACAGTTTTAGTTATGTACAGCATCCTTTTCAAGTTTTGCGGGAACTTTAACATACTTATTAAATTTTAAATCACGAACTATGCTCGCAAGAGCAGAGGTTATCGAAATGGTTCGCGCTAAAGCTAATTACGATATTCCCAGCACTCTCCAATGTCGTCTCAGTGAAAAGAAAAACAGAACCTAATGTCAATCAAGAATCCCGACATTCAGGGACTGAAACTCTTCCCTTCTGCACCTTTGTGAGGCCTCAGCCCGACTTTCGCGTGAGGTATCAGTTGCATGTATTTGTTGGTTTTCGAATGAACTTTGTGAAACTTTTAGTCCTCGGTAACTCCGGGTCTTGTTTTCTGTTGATATTTTATGAGGGTGTATCATGTAATAATTTTAAACCAGTGTCGCTTTTAAACAAAAACTTATCATAACACAACAAATGGAAGACTAGTGATGATATTACCAACACGTATCACTATCAACCTCTAGTCCCAGCCGACTATTATTGTGCGAAGATTTAGTGATAGTTACTATGCATTGGAATGTTAAAAGCATTGATAATTGTTATTACATTTGCGGAACTTTGTACATACTTTTTAAATTTAAATTTAAATTAAAACTATACTTATAAGAGTGCAGGTTTTGAGTCAAATTAATAGTATTATATACCCACATGTTCCCCCACTGAATAGAAAAATAAAGCGTACTTTGAACCAAAAAGTCCGGTTTCGAGGAAGTTCCGCCCCTCTTGTACAAAACTCTTGGCCTGTGCTTTCATGTTGCCAGGAATTTTGGACCAGTTTCAGCCATCGGCAATTCCACTATTTTCCGCATATGCTTCCAGCTACACAACACCAATGTGTTAGATTTGACTAGTCTCAGTTACGGAACTTCCACCCCTCAAACACGCCTGCACATTAGTGTTATACATAACCTTTACTGCCTGAAAAACAGCCGGAAAAATTTTTGGGATGCATAAAACAGCCTACAAAATTAGGCATATTTTCTGAACGTTATTTTGAACGCAGAACATTAACTCAAGTCTTGTTTTCTGTGCAGAACCAACTTCAAAGACCACTTAATAAATATAAATGAGTGTTGCTTTCAAACAAAATATCTTAACACAACAAATCAAACGCAACAGAGTATTATACATACACCGACTCGGTATTATCGTCCGAAGATTTAGTAATGTTTCTAGGCATTGGAATGCTAAAAGCATTTATTATTGCTATTACATTACATATCCATTACACAATTCTATTACAAAACCTTTCTTTCATAGTATTTATAAGATGTAACTAAGTGCGAGGCAGAGGTAAATCTAAAACGTGCGTCAGTACAGTTTTAGTTATGTACAGAATACTTTTCAAGTTTTGCGGGAATTTTAACATACTTATTAAACTTTAAATCACGAACTATGCTCACAAGAGCAGAGGTTATCGAAATGGTTCGCGCTAAAGCTAATTGCGATATTCCCGGCACTCTCCAATGTCGTCTCAGTGAAAAGAAAAACAGAACCTAATGTCAATCAAAAATCCCGACATTCAGGGACTGAAACTCTTCCCTTCTGCACCTTTGTGAGGCCTCAGCCCGACTTTCGCGTGAGGTATCAGTTGCATGTATTTGTTGGTTTTCGAATGAACTTTGTGAAACTTTTAGTCCTCGGTAACTCCGGGTCTTGTTTTTTTGTTGATACTTTATGTTTAGAACCAAGCTGAGAGTGCATCATGTAATAATTTTTAACCAGTGTCGCTTTTAAACAAAAACTTATCATAACACAAATGGAAGACTAGTGATGATATTACCAACACTTATCACTATCAACCTCCTAGTCCCAGCCGACTATTATTGTGCGAAGATTTAGTGATAGTTACTATGCATTGGAATGTTAAAAGCATTGATAAGTGGTAAACTGTTCAGTATTAAATTACAAAATTCTATCACACGCATTTTGTAAGATGTTACTTTGGCACACACTTTTCAAAATTTGCCGAACTTTGTATATAGTTTTTAAATTTTAAATAACGAACTATACTTACGAGAGTGCAGGTTTTTGAGTATCGTCCTATTATACACCCAAATGCTGTCCCACTGGAAAGGAAAATAATGTGTAATTTAAACCCAAAAATCCTCTTTCGAGGGACTAAAGTTCAGTCCTTTTGTACAAAACACTCGGCATGTCTTTCATGTTACCAGGATTTTTGCACCAATTTCAGCCATCGGTAATTCCAATATTTTCCGCATATAACACTTTATGTGACTAAAAAAGTCGCAAAAAGCAATGCCAGCTTATTCTCATAAAATTATTGAAGAAACAGTGCAGACCAAAGGACTATTTAAAAAAACATACCTGTCAGAGTAACTATATATCTTGCAGGTAAATGTTTATTTTGGACGAGATCTTTAAACTTAGCGGAGTTTATCAGCTTGATGGCGGTAAAATTTTTGATAAACAGATGATACATCTGAAATAATATTTATCTAGTTTCATATTGTCATTTTAGGGATCTAAAAAATGTTTCGGGCGGGAATGAACCATTATAAATAGGGTCTTCAGCCAGTCACTTGCTAACAAACCAAGAAGATAGAGGTCGGTTCCCTCAGAAGTTGAAGGTAAAGATGAACTGTGTTTCAATAAGTCTCATTTTTCGTCTTTGGCGGCTGTTGTTTAAGGATCTTGTCGGTTTCTTTAATTTATAACGTCTCCATAGATTTTTGTCTATCCGGTCCATCATTTCAAAGATTTCTCTGTAAAAGACAGCTATAAACTACGTTGTGGGAAATACCATAGCTTTTTCCTTCCAATACAATCTGTAGACATAGTGTTTCTTCTTGGGTAAGCAAAGTTTTATGTTACTCATCTTCACTTTCAACTTCTACAAGGAAACCGACTTTCCTAAGCTGATTTTGGAGACCAACGGGCAGCTTTAGGAGAGAGAGGACTGAATCAGTAACACAAAACCTACTCAGGTTAGTCTTATCAGTGAGGCTGCAGGGGCGTAGACAGGATTTGTTCGTACGCACAGTCAATTTCCCAACCTCCCCCCTCCTGCCTTCCTCCCCCTACCCTCCACCTGAATCCCGGCTTGGTCTTTTTCACGTAGTTTTTACTTGATAGTAAATGACTAAAGACAATTCTTTGGGTATTTTTTTCAAAATTATTAGTTTTTCTTTGTGTGCTTTTCATTCATATTTTCATTTTCAACTTTTTCAGTTACGCACGTGCGTGGCTACGCCCCTGGGCTGGGTTTTTCGTGAACTTATCTGACAGAGTCGGTGTGGTCTGAGATCACAGCTCAATTCTGCGTTCTCTTGTTGCCAGGAATGGAGAGAAGGCGGCGACAACGTACGGATCCCATAGAAACTGCAAAAGAAATTGTGAGAGGGGGAAAGGATCAAGACGGTTTCTCTGTTAGAACCATTCCAATAAAAGGTAAATATAATGCTAACGATGCAAATTTTACAGTGACTGACCAGAGAAAACGGCAAAACTGTATAAAACAATTTGCATAATGGTCAACAACAACAAACGCTTTCGAAAATGTTTGACTTTTTAACTAAACTGTAATATTCTCTGGTTATTATGTCCCACTGATAATTAAAAAAATGGGTTTTTTGAAAGTGGCCACAAAGGCAGCTCGTTTTTGCGCAAGTGATTGGCTCTGAACCTGACACCATGGCAACCTGACCGAAGTCAGCACGAAGCACGAGGAACGCTTGACTGTTCGGGAAAGGGTTGTCGAAAGTGTCTTAAATTCCTTTTTCATAGGATTTCTGCAGACGTGTTGCCCGCTGTTGTACTACGTATTCTTGTTGGTATACTCAAACTACTTAAAATTGCACACGCCATTAATTCGCGATGTTGGAACGCCGGCCGGTTGGTCCTCGAAGTCATAAATGAAGCCAGTTCACAACCCATATGCAGTGTCAGTGGGTCAAACAGCTTGAGCGATGGTGAGATAAGTTGACACGAAGACAACAGTAAACAAAACAAGGCCTTTAAACTTTTCCTAACATAAAGGTGGATTTGGCTGTTCTCTATATTCTTTTTGTCTGCATTAACTTGTTTCATTCCTAATTTGTTTTTACTTGCCGGTATGCCGTAGAAATGTTTTCCATATTAAATGCTAACTTATTAGTCTCTAAATATGTGTGTAAAACAGTGGTTAAAGCTTATTGTGACTGCACTCGGTGACTTTACAACTATTTCTTGTTGATTATACAGCTAATAGAGAACCAAAAAAATTGCTCTAGATCCGAGTCATTGTCAATTGCAAGACACCTCGCACGTGCTGTGAATTATAATTTAGATATTAAAAGCACTCTTCGAATATTAAAATAAAATATGCCGAAGTCTTCTGAAATGTATTTACTTAAAGAACGTTCTGAAAGAACGTTACATAAATTAAAGTAATAAAACGCTCGTTTGTTCATCTTTTAACAACTGATTTGAAAATAGACAAACGGTTAAACCGCTGGGTAATTATCACGATCCACGTTCAGAAAATTCATATATGCATATATATTTCAACAGTTACTGCATTCAGTGTTCGTCTTTGGACTTTGCTCGAAGGCCATTAATTAAAGTGCAAGTGTGAGCTCGCTCTCGCTTAAAATGATTTCGGAGGAATTTTGCTATATAAGAATCCATTTGTATGCTCTAAAGCCTGTTTTAGAAAGCTGGCGATTAAAGCGTCTTGATACCACTAATATATATTTTTATTTTCTAAAAGATGTAATTTGATGTAGCAGCTGCCATCCAGCCATTCCAGGCTTTATCAGTTTAAAAATTTTTACAATTCTCTATCATTTAAATTCATAAGTTTTTCATTTCGTCACTCTATGTCTACAGTTATGCCTCTATGAGCATTCAATCACTTAATTGTGTTCATTTATACACTCATTCATTCAATTACCCCCATTCATTCATTCGTTTGCTCCTTAATTTGCCTGTTTGTTAATTTGCTTGTTAGTTCATTCAACCATGCCAATCAATACTTTTCATATTATTAATAATTTCTCTCAGTTTTATTGTTTAATTGTTGCTTGATTGCCAGTAATATACATTTTTAAAACTAGAGATTTTATCAAAACAAAATGCTTTGTGCTCTTGTTGTACCACATAAATCACATTTGTCACATATATTAAGTTTAGTATAACTAACAAAAACTTCATCTTTTTTTGCCTCAATATGATTGATCAATATACTTCATTCGTTATTTTTGAAGCTTGGCTTAGTGAAGTATTTCTTTGTAGGTCGGGCTGTTTTCAGCACAAAACCATTTTCCAAGGGTGATTTTCTCCTTCAATATCATGGCAAATTACTAACAGAAGAACAAGCGGAAGAAGAGGAAAAAGATGATGATAAGGATGCCATGGTTTTTCGTTTTTTCTTTAGCTTTAATGGAAAGACATGGTGGTAAGATGAGTTGAAATATAACACAACCTTATTGTTTTAGAGAAAAAATAGTGTTTTTATTTTAATAGTTGTATTTTTACCTTACTGCTACAACTGCTCTTGCTTGCAATTGGCCAGGTTGCTAAAGAAGCATTTTCTCCATTATGAAGAACATTGGCAAAAATTGAAAACTAAATATTATTTGGTTATAGCAGTGATGATGATGACACATACATACAGTAGCTATTGCTTTATAGGGGTAATGTAAAGTAATGTTTGTGATGATGGTGGCAGTGATGAAAATATTAATGATGATGATGGAATTTAATTATCGTTAAATGTGACTTGCAAATTGAACTTCTAAAAATACTGCCAAGCAGAAAGGTGTGCTACCATCTGTATAAAAATTAAACAGTAAAATAAACTTCAGTTGACAAGAGTTCAAAATTTTGGCTAAAATGCATAAATTATAGCGAATCAAAGTGACGCAGGTGGCTAATTTGAAGAAAAGTCTGAAACTTATTTAGATTTTTTATCTTGCAGTATCGATGCAACACCAGAACCATTGCATGGCCCAAAACTTGGCAGACTGGTCAACCATGGAGAACCAAAAGAAAGGAATGCTAAAATGAAATATTTTGAATGTGATGGTTCTCCAGCTCTGTGCTTGTTTGCAATAAGAGACATAAGTCCTGGTGAAGAAATTCTTTATGATTATGGAATGAGCTCATATCCCTGGAAAAGAAATCCCAAGGTATATAATTTTTTTTAAAGGTTAATATTTTCCACTTTTCCAGTCTGATCTTTTAAAACTTGCACCCATCTCCTTCGACATTACTCATTAAGACAATTGAGAAAATCTCGAAGAACTTATCGAGTTTGTACAAGCTTATCCTTGGAGGCCCAATTAGGCGGCCTGAGATTGACTCTGAGGATGCTATAAACTGTTCCAGATAAACGTTTCCCACTAGTACTGTTACTTGCAATTGTTCATTTTAGTGAATCTTTTTAGAAAAAATGGAATAATGTTTTTCATAAATTTGAAAACATCTCAATTTTTAATCTGTATTTTATTCTTGATATTACAAGTTTTACAGTTTGCCACAAATGTAACACATGATCAGTATTTAGCTATCTGCCACTTATTTGTCTTTGTTCAACCTACAGAGCCCCAAGAAGAAAGACAAAAGACATACAAAAGATGGTCAGTAGTCTTGATCTATAAGTTTTAGGCTGTTTTGCTTCATAAGCACCATTCATCTTTCTTGAGCTTTTTTCGTGAACTATCTCTTTTTGATGAACTTGTCAAGAAACCCTAAATGATACAAATGAGTGAAGGGGTAACCATTAAGGTTTGGCCACTCAGCACTAATAAACAGATCACCGTTGCTCTATCAATTGCAACTGAGCTACAAGGCCAGCTGGGAGCTTGCCATTAATGCTGAACGGCCAAACCTTAATGGTTACCCCTTCACCCATGTAATATAAATAATAATTAATAATAATAATAATAATGGCATTACCCAGATAGCATATCCACAGAGTGGCTCTTCATCCATTTGGGGGACCGACAGCTTAACGCCCCTGTCCAAGGACAGTGTGGCAAAAGAAGATCACCTAAATATTCAACCCCATGGCCAAGCCAGGAATTGAACCCGGGACCTTCAAGTTAGCAGTCTGAGATTTTATCAACTGAGCTAACATCACACACAATGTGTTCACTGCTGCACATCTTCACCTTAATTACCCATGGCCAGCTCCCATCTGGCCTTGTAGTTCAGTTGGTAGAGTAATGGTGATCTGTTCCAGAGGTCATGGGTTTGATTCTCACTAGGGTCAGAGATTTTTTCTCTTTCTCTGTGTGGGCCCATTTTCTTTCTAGGGCTATCGCTGAGAAGGAATTACTTGGGATATTTGTACAGCACTTTGACTTAACACATTTATAAATAACTATATCTAAATCATACAAACCTAGCTTATTTTTCCTATAACTACTTGTTTCATTTTGTGCAATATGTTATTTTTTGACTTAACCTCTATGGCTATATACTTGTCTATCATAATGACAATCATTTAAACCAAGAAAACTAGTTTGTAGAATATATGGCCAAGGAATGGTTATGTAAAAATGCACTACAGTGTATCATTATGAACTTTGTTGTTGCAAAACATAGCATCTAATTAGTAAATAGAATGAAGAGTCAATAAAACTAAATATATGTGATTAACATTTCTATTGCACAGATACATTGCTAAAAGCCTCTTCTACGAGTCACAGCAAAAGGACAGCTGGTAGGAAATTTATTTTTCTTATTTCACCTTATTATCTGTTCACGTGCATGTACATAGGAGTAATTAAGTTGACATCTTCACTTGCAGTTGTTAACGTTGCAGATAGACTGCAAACCTGTGCAGTTTTTGAAGCAATAACATTGAATTGATGAAGAGAATAGTAAACTAGTATACTGAAACAACTCTAAAATTGTTTCATTTTATGTTCAACTGCAGATGCCGACCATCAGCACTATGAAAAAAAAAAGAAGAGGCTTCGAGGTAACTATATAACCTTTTTGATATATAATATATGCATGGATAATATATATATATACAAGCAAATTAATATACAATCTTTTCTCGAGTTTAAACAGTGCTCAACAGCAAAGGAGCTTTATAGAATAGTTATGAAAGAGCTAGAAAGAAAAATTAAATTATTTAGGATGACATAACTGTTTCCAAAGGACCACACTTCAAATGCATATAATGAACACAAGAGTCACAGTTCCTTAAAAAGGCCCAAGATTCTTGAGCAGGAATTTGCTTGCATGCCAGCATGCATGCACTGTCGAGTTCATTTCTTTTGTTTAATTTAAAGTTACACAACATGTGATTAACTTAATGGATCCGAAGTTTGGAGATTTTGTGCCATCTTGTTTGTGGAGTACGTTTAATTTGTGAAGGGACACACTTCTTCATATATATCTATGCCCTGTAGCAAAGGAGTTGTATAATTGAATAATACAGTAAGGGAATCATGTATATAATTATATACTAGCTGTATATATATATATATGTATAATTTGTGTTGTGTCCTTGACCAAAAAGGGACTTTACTCGACTTAATTGCTCCAGTCGACTCAGCTATATAAATGAGTACCAGCTTCTGCTGGGGGCTAACATTCGATGGATTAGTGTCCTGTCCAGGGGGAGTCACAGACTCTATGGAAACCGGAAAATGAGCCACTTGACTCGGGAAAGGATTGATTTAGCTTTTTTATGTAATATATATATATTTATACATGCTTATAGATGCTGGAGTCTTGCAATTGTGGAAGGCGACACATCATGAGTACCAAATAAATATGTATGTGTGTGTGTGTATGTATGTATGTAAATGCATACACTGTATATATGGATATAGCTTGAATAACACAGAGATGATAAATTGATGACCCAAAGGATGAACTCCCAGCAGGAGGATCTGCAATGGGTTCAGTAGTCTTCTCTTGAAATTTAATTAATATATATATACTGTATATATACTGTATATATATATATGTATAATTTGTGTTGTGTCCTTGAGCAAGGGACTTTACTCGACTTAATTGCTCCAGTCGACTCGGCTATATGAATGAGTACCAGCTTCTGCTGGGGGCTAACTTTCGATGGATTAGTGTCCTGTCCAGGGGGAGTCCCAGACTCTATGGAAACAGGAAAATGAGCCACTTGACTTGGGAAAGGATTGATTTAGCTTTTTATGTAATATATATATATATATATTTATACATGCATATAGATGCAGGAGTCTTGTCGATTAGGTGACACATGAGTACCAAATAAATATGTATGTGTGTGTATATTGTATGTATGTATGTATGTAAATGTATACACCATAGATATGTATATAGCTTGAATAACACAGAGATGATAAATTGATGACCCAGAGGATGAACTCCCAGCAAGAGGATCTGCAGTGGGTTCAGTAGTCTTCTCTTGAAATTTAAAGTTGAATAAAATGAGATGAAAAAGACTAAAAATCTTCTTGCAGGGTCGGTTTAATAAAAATGTTTTGGCCATTCTGCATCAGTATTGATCACTAGTAGCATTAGCTAGTGTCACTTTGAGGCCAATACATTTAGTTAATTACTGATCTTAAAAATTCTATTAACACAAAAATTTTAAAAACAAAAATCTATGTTTTTGTTCATAATTGGTCCTCATTGAATTCTACTTAAAACGTTTCGTCTTATTGCCTATTATTATTGAAATACCAGTTGATTTTAATAAAAAGCAGCTCATTACATGTGGTTAAGGATGGATGCATTTGTGCGGTTGTATATTTTTGACAAGAAAATAAATATGTTTTCCAAACAGCTGTTGTTGACAAGATTGTTGAGTCAGGTAGAGGAGAAACCAGGGTTGGAAATAACCAAGAAGGTGAAGTAAAAACCTTATTCTTACTTATTCTTTGGTTTAAAATTATAGTTACAGGAAAATAGAGGTAAATTTAATTATTTTTAAATGTTTTTATCTGGCAAAAAATGATATTAAATAAAGTCAAAAATTTTGAGAATTGGGAAAAACTCAAAATGTTGTTCTGTGAAAATCTGTAACAATTAAAAAAGTACTTTTGATTCATTCGATTGATTTTCAATTGCTTACCCCAGCATATATTCAGGGGGCAATAAGATAGCTAATTAAAAAGATGCAATAGAAAATTGCACTTTCAAAAGATCAAAGATGTGTTCAACAAAACAGATTGGAACATTGGCTGAGTTTTTATTTTTTTAAATCTCAGCTAATGTTTGTTCCTCTGTTTTTCAAACATTGCGATGACTAGCTAGTGAACCGGCAGATGATTAAAGGCAAACAAGTTAGACTAACAAAGAAGTTGAAGGTATAATTTGTAGTTTTAACTAATGAAAATATTTCAGTTTGATTAGCTTTTAATTACCAGGGCCTGTGGAATTTTGGGGGAAGAGGGGTCGGGTGGGGGATGACACAAATTTAGGGCATCCGAAAAATGTCTTGTGTAAAGTGCAGGCTGTCCAAAATTGCGGTAACGAAACGAGCGTTACCGCCGCGTTACCGCAAAATCGTTTTACGGTAACGATATC
>JANRMR010183543.1:0-11364 GCA_025434825.1 Bergia sp. 'catenularis'
AATCGAGATTTTATTATTTCTTTTTGCACTTTTGTAAACATATTTAACTGAGCAAAATACAAGTTTTGGCCAGAGTCTGCAGAGAAAAAATAAAATCCGATGTTTTTAAACGCTTAATTAGAAAAAAAACAAGCTCATTTTCATTTCATTGTTACGCCGTTACCTGGATGCGGACTCTTGCGGACTCTGGTGAAATTTTTCCTATTTCCCATAGAACAAGCCTGTCAAATTTCATAGCAATGGAAGGAAACCTTCTGTACAACTTGAAACGATTTCTGCCGTTAGGTAGTTAACATAACGTCAAATATTGCCAAAAATCGCCACTAATTCCCTAAATTATTTGCCCGTCATTTTGTTCTTTCTATAATTTGCCTAGGCAGAGCCAGCAAAATGTCTCTCCAGTGGAAAAACGCTAAAATCTACGCTAAATATAGCAAAATAAGCGAAATACAGCTTTTTATTTTTGTGGGAAACCAATCACATGTTTTGTTATGACGCACTTACGCCCCTTCACCTAGCAACGACACTCGAGACGGCGTGATGACAGAAATTTGACACGCGCAAAGCAAACACAACCATAGATTCAATGATGGCGGAAAAAGCGGAAAGAGATAATACTCCCACAAGTGTTCTCAACGAAAGAAGAGGTTTAGGAGAGGGAAGCAGGTTGCCTTTTGACATCCAAAAATTAGAGCAGTTGGGATGGAAGGTTAAAAGGAGGGAGTCATCGTCCAGGGACGGAAAATTAAAGATAAACTTGTCTTTCATTGACCCATCTGGGAAAGCGGTCAGGACTGCCAAAGACGCAGAAAAAATATTGCGAGAAGATTGCACCGTATGGGAAGCTGTACGGAGAGATGATGTCAGTCAAATAAATCTTCAAGTGTTCGATATCGCAGGAAGAACAGAAACATCAAAGGCTGAGAAAACGGTTGACGATCCAAATTTTGAACCGCCTAGGAAGTGCACAAGACTTGAAACCCAAAATAAAGAGTAAGTCAGTTTGATGTTTTTGATTTTACAAATAGCTTTCAATGAAGCGTATTGCAATCTACTGTTGCTTACGATTTTCAGGGTTTTTTTCCATCTCTAAATATTGTCTTTTGAAATTACAGGATAACAATCCAGAAGGGCACAACATCGAGCATTTTGCAACTTGTGGGGGATTTCAACCGCTACTTCTGTTGTCCCACACAATTCTTTTTCTACAGCTAGTTATCATCACCTGCAGACTCTCCGCCTGCTACCGGTACCAGTTGGCATACATATTCTCTAGATCTGCGGCATAAATTGCCTTACAAATTGCTTATCTATCATCCGGTCAAGCTGATCCATTTTAGTGTATCCGACCTCGTCCAGCAATCAACACTACTAAACTACTACATTGTATCAGCTACCAACTTTCTTTATGCTAGTATACAGTTGTTTTCTTGCACTACGCCTTATCGCGAATAAAATGTAATTACAGCTCAGTCTTGTCATTTTGTGGTGTTCACGCTATAATAATCTCCGGCCAAACTATAACAAGCCTCATTTTGACACTTTATGGACATATTATCTGCCCTTTATCAGCCCGTAGACTCGCGTCCAACACCTGCACAGTTTGTATGGAGCTGTAAGTCTCAGCAATCAGTGAAATGAAAATCGTTACCATTTATCAAAAAACACATATATTGACCTACTTGGTACTGTACCCTAGTAGCGAGCAGCCATTTTTTTTATATAAGAACAATTTTCATTTTTCAGGCTGACTGTGTTCTTACGTATATGGTACTTTTTTGACCAAATTTCAGCCTGAGTGTTCTTAATCCACTTGATCTTTTTTGCAGGTTTTTACTGTATTGCACGCCGTCCAAAGTAAGTTGAGGGCAGCCCACTGGAAGTACATAGAAGACGTAATAACTGAAAATCTCCATCACAACACCTGGCATCCAAAAACTGTTGAAGACCCTGAAACCCCACAAGGCTGCTGCACCTGACAATATCCAACCCATGGTCCTTAAACAGCTGGCCTTACAGATAGCACCTGTACTTCAGAAGATCTACTCCAAGTCCCTTAAACTTCACCAGGTCACTGATGATATTGGAAACATCACATCCAAAGGCAATAAATACCTGAAGAGAAACCTGCGAGTAAGATCTAAAGCCCTAAAGGAGAAAGCCTATATAGCAAGTCTCAGACCCAAGTTGGAATACTGTTCAACAATTTGGGACCCTAGGAACGGCGTTGAGAACAATGGCTACTACAAGCTTGAAATGGTCCAGAGGCGTACGGCGCATTGGGTTTTGTCACGGTACCACCCCCGAGACAGCTGACCCCGCCCAATAATCCTTACATAGAGGGGTGGCCGTACAGGGAAATTTAAAAAAACAATAATGAATACTAATATTGACTTTCTCAATGTGCTTGGTAAGTGCCACCCAAAACAGAGGAGGGCCATTTTACAGACAGCTGATAAGCAGATCTTGAAGGCTTTGAGTGAGTGTGGCTTAAAAGTTCGTAGAGAGACTGTGCCAACCACTTTAAGTCACAGAGGCTCTTCCGTCACCAAAATACGACCATAACCCTCGCTGACAAGAACGTTCCTCTCAACAGGTAGAAACCAGTTATAGTTCAAAACGGAGGTCGTTTTCCCCAGGTTTTACTACCACCTGTTCTAACTGCATTAGCATATCTACTGTAAACATGAATCACGCTAAAAGAATGGTGGTTGTTCGGAACATTTTTGACAAACATCAACAAAATGTGCTGACGTCACCTCACGAAAAAAGTGTGATCCTAAGACAACGAAATAGAAACTGTTTTGCAGCGTGAGGACCTTTCGAATGATGCCAAATTAAAGCTTTACAACCAAACTTTGCAGAGATATCAAAAGAAAGAACAACCTCTCCAATTCAAAGTAGAAAACAATTCTACAATAACTGATGATCAAGAAACGGAAGGAGAAAACAATTGAAAAAAGTATTGGGACACTTAAGTAGTGGTAGCCTTTTATACATGTTCAAATTGTCAATGCTTGTGGGTGTGATTACTGTTGTATATGTGTTGTTTTCCGAATCAAAGAGAAGTGATTATTTTTAGTGTTAATGTATTCTTACGAATCAGTTGTATGTCCCTTTTACTGAAGCAAAGATAAGTAAGAGGATCTTCCGTAATCCACCTAGAGTGTTCAATGTTTTATATCTTTTGTAAGAATGAACCTAATATGTTTGGTGGAAAGGGTGTTTTAATATGTTTCTAATTAGATTTATTAAGTTCTTCATCATATTATACCAATTAATATTCATGCCTTCACAGTCAATCCAGCAACGAAGGTACCTCAAGTGGAGATAAAGTAGATGGTGAAGAAACGGAAATTATCATGTAAGTATCAGTCAATAGTTTTTAAATATCAAGCGCTTTTGTCCTAATTTGTCAGGTTGACAGTGAACACTGTTTCTTAACATGAAATATGGGGCAGGTTCGACTCCTGCTGGTGACGCATATTTTGAAGTCACTTTGGGGTCCATTTTCATTAGACAGCAGTCAGTAACTGTCGGTACTGTTGGAATCAAATACTTAAATCTGTGGGAATTTCTTAATGTAGGTTTTCAAAATGATATGTAGCGAAGATGGTCAAGATGAGGAAAGTGATGATGTTGATGATGATGACTCAGCAGCGGAAGCTAGTCGTGGTGAACCTCTTACTGAAAGGAAGCAACGGAAGAGGACGGTATGAAAGAATAACACTTTTAATTTTGATCTTAATCCATAAATATATTCTGTCCAAGTACGAGCAATCTCGTTCAAAAATCCATTTTCACTTTTTCTCATGGTTTGCAGAATGCTAAGATATTGAACTGCGAGAGACAGATAAATATAACTGAAAATCAGGATACATTGTGAAAATGAGGTAAACGTTTTATCATTCTTTGCAAGTGGGGCAGGTTCGACTCCTGCTGGCGACGCATATTTTGAAGTCACTTTGGGGTCCATTTTCATTTTCTTTCAAGGAAGAATCTAGCTCAAATCAGGCTTTGGCACGTGTGTTGCATTGCAAACAGCGCAAGGAATTATAAGCGACAACAGCGGGGGCGTGTCCTCAAAGACAAGGTACTCAGACAGAAGGTCAAGAACAAGAGCCTTCCGAGACTTTAGTTACATACCCGGATGTTCTCTCCCTAACGACAGCAAAGAACGCTCATGCTGTCATGATTTTAGGTTGACCTCTCCTTGCTGTTTCATTCTCTGAATTAATAATAATAATAATGGAGTTTCCCAGATGGCATTTCCACAGAGTGGTTATTTATCCATCTGGGGGACCAACAGCTTAACGTCCCTGTCCAAGGACAGTGTGGCGAAAGAAGGTCATCTAAATATCCAACCCCATTGCCTGGCCAGGAATCGAACCCGGGACCTTCAAGTTAGCCGTCTGAGATCTTATCAACTGAGCTAACGCTGCACACATGGTTTCTGTTTGACGCCGGAAGTCACTGATCATTTATTACATCAGCAGCACCTAACGCCAAGCTTCCGGTAATAAGGCGCGAATGGCTCTGCATTAATGTGTTTGGTCAGCGCAATCAAAAAAACGCGCTAAGAGATGTGGTAAAGTTTAATGTGAGCGCTATTAATGGAAGAAACTAATATTAGCATGCAGGCATTTGTAGTGCCAGAGATTTCTAGCATTCGTAATGGGCATGAAGAATTAGCTAGAGACCAGTTTCCCCACATTAAAGACCTATGGTTTTCAGATGTCAATAGAAACGAAGAAAGACTAGAGATAGGAATATTAGTGAGAGCAGATTACCTGTGGTAATTTCAGAAAGGATAGATATAGAGATATAGAGACGGAGCTTGGATGGGTGCTGTCAGGGCTTATGAAGCGCGATAGTGATGGTGAAGGTTGCAGGCCCATTTAATGGTGCAAGATCATTTATCAGACCTCGGCGGGGCCACACCACCCTACATGAGAGACGCACGGTGAGTTATGGATAAAACTGAATGCAACTAACCAAGAACAGTAAAACTTTGAAACAGTAAAACGAGCCTTCAGGCCAAGTCGGAGTGCCTATTGGAAGTTTCTAATGGCCACGGAAGTGGAGAAGTGAACAGATTTTTCAGCGATGTTGAGACGGCAACCAAAATTCTGACTGACAAGTTCAGCGAAAGATCGAGATTTTGTAATATTCAACGTTTACTACTATCTAAAGGAATAATAGCACGTACATTAAAGTGCAACTAACCCCAAATTGAGCGTTAAATTACCTGAAATCTATGCGATAATCTAAGACTTTCCGTGAAAAGATTTTTGAATTTGCTCAGATCGTTGATTTTTTTATCGCCCTACGAAGATCGCCATTTTCGCCTCAAAACTTCCGCCATTTTGTCAATGAACGAGCGGACAGGGCATGGGGACGAAGTTGAGTTCTGACGTCACTCACGGCGAACACAGCCTTAGACAATCCGAGCTCCTTCTGGTCATTGCATTGTACAACTTGTACAAATTCATTTTGCGTGACTGAATATTCTGAAAGAAAATTACACAAGAGAAATATCATGTGAAAATGGTCAACAAATGTTGTGTTGGTAGCTGCGATAATCAAACCAAAATTAAGGAAGGGGTAACTGTGCATGGAATCCCATTTAGAGGAAACGATGACCCAGAGGCAATACCAAGAAGAAAGCGATGGATCGACTTTGTTCTGGTCAGACGAAAGCAATGGGAACCGGGTAAAACTTCAGCAGTCTGCTGACTATTTCCGTCCTGAGGACTTCGAGAGAATGTTTAACTTTCTTTCCCAGCCAAGAAAAGCCATCGCGCAGGCTCCCGAAGCAAGATACATTTGGAGTTTGTGTATATCTGACAATTCGGCCAAAGAAGCAGGGAGAACCAACATCACCCTCGGAGCTTCGTGCGCGCGCGAAGAGAGAAACATTGGTGAGTTGGAGACTCATGCGGACGTTATTAAGTGCGGTATACCTGGTACTAGCCAGAGAGAGAACTGCGGTGGACCAGCATCAGTCCCACAGCTGGCACAGTCACAGGATGAAGATGGAACAACAGACGATGAGGACGAAAATGTTACAGACGAAGAGTCGGACACAGAAACAACGGAGGAAGAGCCAGGGTCCGAGTCTGAGTGGGAGTGGGAAGAGGAAGAATCTACAGATGAAACCAAAAAGTAAGGCTGGAATGGTTATTCACTTTTGCATACATCATATAATTCATACATGTCCTCAAGGAGGATCATTTTACCCATGGAACTGGCCTAGGCACGATTTGTCTGGGGAATGAGGAAGCTGGAAGAAGCCCAGAGAATTGGGAAGGAATGGTGCGTGTATACTGCATGATTTGGTCTTATGTTCATATCACATAATAGTTTTATCTCATACTCAGATATTTACATGTAAGTTTTGTTGGACACTTAATGGCCCCTTCAACATTACTGGACCTGCCACTGCAATTTATAGGTATGTCAAAAAGCTTTTTTCTGTGGTATTGTTTGCAGTTTGGAGCGTGAAAGCAATCTACGGACAGAACCCAAATTTATCGTATTCATTGGTCAGCTGCTGCTTCTGTTCCAATTCTGCCACTCCTGCAAAGCAGAGAAACCGTTGCTTGAAACTCGGCATTTTGGCGCAGAAGTTGTAGTAAAAAGTATTTGTAGCAACCCAAAGACTTCCAAGAAAGAGAATACATGGCACAGTCAGCCAATAATGCCAGAATCAGGGATACATGCTGGAAACTTCCTCCTGTGTATGGCAATTCTGCTTGGTGGTGGTTCGGCAACCAAAGTGTTCCAGATATTTAGACATATGAAGAGGTGAAGAGGTGCAAGAGTGAATCAAACCATGCGAAAACCATCTATATTGGGTCGCTAATCTTGGCAAAGTTCAAGTCGTTCCTGTTCCACATAGTCAATGTACACACCAACTTCAACAATCCACTGTTCAACAAATGTGGGCATGGCGAGCTTGAACCAAGGAAATGGCTTGATTACAAATATTTGTAATAAAGGGAGTCAAGGAGTTGCAAGTCGTCCGCCCTCATTTATTCACGGAATTCAAGTTCTTGACGCGACAAGCAATCTGTATCCAAGTGATCCTCCTTGCCTATAACATTTTGGTGGGAAAGCCAACTACTTCCATTATCACAAACTATATATATATATCATGTTTGTAACATATTCCATACTTACGTTTACATGTGCACTATGTATGAACTGATCATGTGTTTACAGGTGTTGATCGATCCAAAATATTCACATTGCTTGCATGCACTGTACAAAATCATATGCATATTAATGAATATTGATTGTAGCTGTATGCCACTGTTTTGATATTTTAGATTCAATTGTCTACGACAAAGTTGGGAAAACTCTGACAAACATAAGTCTTGAGAATGGCATCAGGCAGGCCTCACCTCTTGAACAGACTAGTTGTCTTGAAGGGTTCCACTCAGTTCTCACTCACTTCGCTCCCAAAATGATAGCCTTCTCATACATTGGAATGTACTGTAGATATATAATTATGTTAATTCATGAATTTAAATTCTTGTCAACAACTAATATTTACTATTGTTCAACAGGTATTAGTTTACTGAATGTTAGAAGTGTGCTAGTGTTTGCATATAGAGTAAATGCCATTATTGACAGAAAATCATTTTTATGGGTCAGCAGTCAGTCGGTAAAGATGGCGGGATTTTTTCTCGCTGCGGAGAAATTGACCGAATGTTCTGAAATATTATCGTCAAATTGGTGTTTTTTTCCATTTATTTATTTATCTAAATAATTGTATTTGTACCTACAATACCTACATTCACAAAAGAGCAACTAATTGAAATTTTAGAGAACAAATTGGAGAAGTTGGCACCCTTGAACACCACAATGGCGTCGCTCTCGAAGGAAGCTAATGAAGCGATGGAATTCGTAAAGTTTGTTAATGCTAAATATGATGAACTGAACGAAAGACTTGAACCTAATGAAGTTGGAAGAAAGGAGTTGACAGATGAAAACAAGATTATGCAGGCTACGATCAGATAACTTGAAGACTCCTTGTTGACACTGTCAGAATCAAACAACCAACTAGAACAGTACATTCGACGAGAGTGTGTTGAGATTCGTGGAATTCCACCGGCTGCAGATATTTCAGAGGAGGATACCAATGACATCAGAGAGAAAGTTGGTGAATTAATGGAAGTTGAAATCGAGGAATCGAACATTTCCATAAGTCATCGCCTTCCTGCCAGCAAGAAGTATAAAGGAAACAAGAGTCTTTGGAAGATGCTTTCAAGAGTGGTGACAAGCTACGTGGAAAGTCCCCTATCACATCCAGCAGTCGCACTTTGGTGTCTAGAATGCTCAGTTTGTCAGAGAACTGGGAGGGTTGTCGGCAAAAGTTGTTTTGAAGCTATAGTCATATGAGAAAGAAGCCCTTGCCTGGAAAGTTGCAATGTCTGCACCGCACTTATCAAATGCTATGACTGTGGCAACATGTTACTTGCAGTTTATGTGATGAATCTTTCCATCAAGGGCATCCTTTTCATGATCGGGAGGCTTTTGTTGATGTTTTTTTCCAACCTATTCCACAAACTTCTGTTGCTGATGAAAGTGGATGTTTTAAAACAGTGTGTAAGTGTATCATATTTCAGCAGAAAGACTCCAAACAACAATACGGTTTATGAAAATTTATATTAATTTAAATGAAAAATTCATATTTCATTTTATTTGCAAGTTTCTTATACACCTGTAATACCTGTGTGCATTTAAATGCGAGTTGTCATAGAGAAAGGCACTCTCCCAATTCTGCAGACTATGAAACGCTTTTCTGCAAAATGTCTAGCGATTCCGAAGAAAGTGCGCTTCTGAATCTTTTGGGAACTCTAGTGACCAAGGTGATTAAGGAGAAGAAATTGAGTGGTCAACTATGTTGGACTGTATGAGAACAAACCTCTGGCAAGTGACGCCGGCGACAATGAAGACGAAGAAGAAGCAGTATGGATTAGCTCCTGCAGTTTTATAAGCCAGATTTGAGCGGCAAATAGCAATTCATAAATGGCAAGTGAAGCTTTTCTTAATGTCGTAATCGTGTTCCTGTCAGTTTAACTAAGCATTTTTCTTGTTTAGGTGTCAATGTCAACACTGCAGTGACCTACAGTTAAATAGTGCTCTCGAGTTCTGTTGCTGTAATAAAGTTATTGTCGCGGTTAGAATGCTCACATTGGATGGGTCAATTGAAAAATTGAGTCGTGTCACCCTACGAGCCACATACCAATAAAACTGTTGTTACAAATTGCACCTTTGTCGCGAGATAAGAATGGAAGAAGCTACAAACGACGACCTGTTGTGACCGAAAACGAGTATGTTTTTCCTTGGGATTACGGCTTTTTCTTCTTCAGAATATAGCTTGACCGGCCTTGACCCGAGTATAATTCACATGCAGCTTAAGCACATTTTCATTGGAGTAATAACTTGTTGAAGGTTCTAAAATTTATTCATCTCTGCGTGCAGTTTTGTTTTCATTGGCCATTGTACTGCTAAAGCCGTGAAGTATCGAACATATCACTTTTCACATATTAATTGTAGTCCTCGTTTGCAATAATAGGTTCGTAAGAAGTGTTGCTTACAGATGGGTGGTAAGGTGGATGTGTGGATAGATGGGCTGGGACAACACCAGACCCTTGCAAGCTTGTGTTTGTCATAACCTGAGGACCAAGTATCTATCACACAACTCACGAGGATATGCCACTGCTCGCGAACGAGAATAAACTGTGCGTCATTCCTTTATTGAAGAACTTCGGTGTAATTCAAGGAAAATACTAATCAATCCGGTTTGCAAGTACTCAGAATTAGCCCTAACAACAATTGTCATGTTCAAAATATACTGACGTTAGGAAAATGGACTGTCTATTTTATTCAGATTTGTGAGTGATCAGTAGCATTAGTGATTACGCAGAATCTGCGAAAAAACCTACGCTCACGATTCAAATCTCGAAGAAACACTGTTCGATGGATATGCAATTTCATGCAAATGCGAAAGTTTTTCAGTGGATATGTAGTTGTTGCGGAAAATGCGTAAAGCTCGTTACTCCGCCTTGCCATTCAAGATTTATTGATCTTGAACTTTACTCGTTACTGTTGACTCAATTTTAATTTCAAGATCAAACTAGCCAGTCTGTGATCAAGCCTTTTAATTTTAATACTTTATTCGTCCCGATCCGTTTATCGCGATAAAGTAAACAATTTCTCGTAATAAAATATATACCGATTGAAATAAATAAAACCAATTAATGTACGTTTTCAGTAACTAATTTTAAAATGCAACAAACCACTTAAGTACCTGTTTATTGAAAAGCTGTGTAAAATTTGCATCACACGACGGTCGGTTGCTAAGGCTTTTTCTCCTGTTTGCGTGGGCGTCTGATTGACCAATGGTGTTGCTCTAGGAAGCAAGTCCGTGAAGGGAAAGAAACAAAATAATGGAGCAATCGAGAATGGCTAAACCACAACTTCAATTCGATTTACGAGCTGACAGAGTTGAAACCGAGAGAAAAAGCAAGTTTTGGAATTCAAGTTTGATAGCAATGAAGTGTACTGTGGAGAGAGATTGGATTAAATTGGTGCGAGGCGCAAAAAGAAAACCCAATTTCAGTATGGCCGACATGAATCCCCTGCACGAGGAGGTGTGTGGCAATAAGTTGGAACTCTCTGGGCCATTGTTGGACTGTTACTCTGAAGTTTCTTATATGCATTATATACATGTACGGAAATAATTTTAATATTATGTTTATAGATATACTTCACGCCTGGCATACATAATTGTAGTTCTCCTGCACAGTCTAATTATACCTGTGTTGACGACTACAAATCTTTACCACGGCTCGAAATAACCTCCAATGTTAGCAATATTCCGCATCTTACCGACTGTACGTCATGCATATGCTTTTGGACATAAATTTTAATTACTACAGCACTGACGACTTTTACAATAACGAAGATATCGCCAATTGTCTCTCTGTAAAGCCTTTTTCTTTCTTTGATTGTAATATAAGAAGCCTTTCTGCTAACGCGGACAGTTTAGCTAATACGCTAAATGAGCTTCATCACCCGTTTACAATTATTGGTATCACAGAAACCAAATTGATTACGTCCAAAGACACAGTTGATAATACAGACTTGCCCGATACCATTCCTATCACAATCCAGCCTCTCAAATGCTGGAGGAGCCGGGATTTTTGTACAAGATATTTTGAAAGTTTCAGTTCGTTCGGACCAAACAAAATCAGAATCTGGCTTTGAAGCTCTCTGGATAGAAGTTTTAAATGATGCACATTCCAATTTGCTCTGCGGAGTCATCTGCAGACATCCAAACGGAAATATTAA
>JANRMR010183554.1:0-11364 GCA_025434825.1 Bergia sp. 'catenularis'
CCTTTCCCATCATCACCCTATCTCAGTAGAAAGAGTGCTAAAACCCCACCAATTGTGTTTTAGATATTTCAGAAAACAAAACTTTGTTAGCTATTACATTGTATTTTTAGTTCTGATTATGAGTGGCCGTGTAAACTGAGATAAATAAATGCATTGACAATTTACTTTTGTCTTTTTTCCTCCAAGAATATCAGACAGTTCCTTACTTGTCATTGATGTCAGCTGCTTCTTCTTGTTCAACGGCGTCACTGTCCGCAGTGTCCGAACTCCGCTCAAGGTTGGCAACAACCAGTTCATCCTTCTTTTGAACTGTTTCGTCCGATGAAAACGGTTTTTCACAACTGAATTTTTCTTCATACTTTATCCCGTAGTAAAACAACAGAGTATTGTCAGACTCTGTCTCACCATCAGCCGGCAAACCTCCGTCACTCACGTTTGATACTCCATCAAGTTCAAGAGTTACGTCCGTCAAATTTGTATCATGGGACTTTTCACTTTCTCTTCTGGAGACACTGGTTTCTTTAAAAACAAGACCAGACGGTGATTGACGGAGGTGTCACAGTACATGTGAAAAGTTAAACGGTCAAACTAATTTAAACAATGAAATTGGATCTATAATTTTATCAAATCAAATGGCGAAACTCTTATTTAGAAAGTGCAAATGAGTATAATAAATTATGTGATGTTTTTTCATGGTTGCAGGTAATAAAGTTTTCTTTGTAAGATTGTACAAGCTATTAGCTATAACATCGTGGCTGCACTGGTCTAAGAGAAGAACAAGTGCTCATTACCGTTGTTCGAGGACTCCTAAAAACAACCTCCAGTAATTTTATTTTGATGTACTTAAAACTCAGTTCTTCAGCCTGAAAATGTCAGAATATAACGACTTATCTGTCCTAACTTCAGGAGCTCTAACATAACGTCATGATCAGTATATATGCAATTTAATTGCCGGTTTCTTTGTTATTAGCTTTTTAAGAGATGTATAATTTCACTTGGTAGGAAGTTGTGAGCGATACCAAGTGTGGGACTTCGACCCATTTGTTTGCAACCAGGTCCCATTGCCGAACTGCGAAATACCAACGTTTTTGAGGCACTCTGTTCTCCCCCCCCCTCTTTCCTTCATTAAGTGATTAATATAGAACGACTTCTTATTGGTTAATGTTCAAGAGTATATTACATATTCTACTCGGATTTCATCAATCAATTGTTTGACTGCTACACTGTATTCTACAATCTATTAGTCAATTTTCAAACAATGTTTTCCCGTTTTCAACTGATATTTACGTGGAATCATACCTTGTAAAGATGTCGTGGAAACGCTAGCGCAGGCCCTTGTACTTTCTCCACTCAGAGATGACTGAAGAAAGAGAAAACAAAATTTGTAAAACTAATGCAGCACAGCCACTGGAAAAATGTGAAAACATTCACATCCTATTAAAACAGTAGATAACAATGTTTAAATTTTTCCTCTATAGTGAAATCATTATTTTAAAATACTCTGAAAATAAAACTTGCTACTTGCGACAGACAACAGGCTGAACTTCTGTCCCCATTTTTCTACAAAACAAAGAAAGTTACATAAAAAATATTCAAAACTTAAAATAAATAAAAACAAGAACGTTATATTTTTGCTGTTCTTGGGATTTAAACACTGTTCTGTCACTGGATTTGGAATATAATCAATAATTCAGTGTAATTAATAATGATAATTGATCTGAGTGGAGTACAATTGGCCTAGGCCTACTTGGAGGGTTCAAAATTTCATGAGCTCGAAGGGCGAATGCAATTTGAAGTATCTGAAAATCACACGTGCTCAAATTCATCTCCAACTGATCAACATGGTCCGTACGATTACTTGTTAATCATATCCATAAAAAAACCTGAGACAGACAATCGGAATACAGTATTTTTCTTTGAGAAGATTTCATGGCTTTTGATTAATAACTTTCACGGGTCTCGGACATTATACTATGTGATCTTTATATAATTACCAATCGGAAATCCCCAAAATACGTTTCGTTGAAACACTTAAATGGTACATATCGGAGTAAAATAAACGACAGGCTGGAGTAATTTCCCTTTTCATTAAAATTAAAACAGTTGACCTCAAGCTGAGTTTCTAGTTAAAAAGAGCCGTCATACTGCTACAAAAAAAATTGTGTCAAATGCAGACGACCTGTTTCCGTAGGTGAAAAATAGGCAATATTTACAGTGTGACTGACCTTACTGTTTTTTGTGGAAAAAGATCTTCCCAAATAATTATTGGGGTTTTTTTTCCGTTTTTCGACTGACTTTTTTTCTTTTTTTGTCAGCAGGTTTCCCATTGCTTAATCTGTGCACTTCGTTAAACTGCACAAATTTTCTGTTTTTGAGCACAATAACCTTTTATCCTTAACTAGCACGAGATGTGACGCAACAATTGGTGACGGCAGAGCTTTCTCGCGCTACCCAGGCCCCTTGCCGAAAATAAAATGTTATGTATGAAGGAAGTACTGCAAGGCTGAGCTAAATGGAGCAACTCGTTTTAAACTTTTGATCCAACATTTCTGTTTGTGCATATGTTGATTTTTAACGTATTGCAGTACAAGACACCCTGGAAACAAGAACTGCCGACCACCGTACTACGGGCATGCGCGCTTTCAGCGTTGTTCGGCTTTCGCTACGTCTACACGTAGCTGTAGAGAACTCGTATATAAATCTTATGAGAGTGAAAAACCACATGTATTGATAATAAAAAACATCAAACTTGTAACGAGCGACAGACAACTTATAACTTCATTTTGGTCGAAAATAATCATTTAGATGTGGCGTGATTCTTTTGTACAAAGTTTGAGTTTCGTGACGCTGTCTTAGAATTTTCTAACTTTTTTTTCATTTATTCTATCTACTTCCGCATGCGCAGTTGTCTTCCTGATGACGGTTACACTTCTGTTGTTATTTTCGCAAGCCGCAAGGTTACACTCAAATACGTGATTCATTGATTTGGCCGGTTCAATGAAACGTTTTCATGTTTCTCTTTATCATAAATGTAAGTGTTGTTAGACGGACAAAGAAAGACAAAATGGATACTGACATAATTAAAGAATAACTTTTCTGACAAGTTTTATGTCTTAAGAAACAGATGCATATGATAAATCTGAATCTAAAGTTTTTCAGAGTTCTAAGCAGGTGAATAGGATTTTTCGCTGTGTGGGTGGCAAAATGTATGTCCTTGTGTGTGAAATAAAGTTGAAGTTGACCCAGTTAGAAAATCTCATGCATTTGCTTACAGTTTCTAACATGTTTTTCGATTCGAATCTTAAATTTAACAGTAAAACTTGGCCTGTTATGTGTTCTTTATTCGCTCTTTATTACTGTTTGGTTTATTTGTTTACCTAGCGAAATTTTGGGTTTTCCTTTTGTTAAAAGGTAAACGAAGTAATCAAAGATCGGCCAATAGACGGATAACCTTGGTTTGAAAGGGAGTAATAAATGTGTTGACTCAACACATCAGAAAAGGAGACAAAAGGCACTGGACAAGCTGGAAGTCGGACCGATGTCAACTCCAAGCCTCCGCTCAGGTCAGTAGACAAGACCCCTTTCTTCAGTTCTTAAAAAAGGGTCACACTTGCTAATAATGCCTTAAAAAGTTTGACTTTAGCAGTAAAACCTGGCCTGACAACTGCTCTTGATATGACGCTCTTGCCACTAAAAAAAATAACCTGTTTAAAAAGTGTGTCACTATTTTGAATCAAAGGCAAAGCGGCGTTTGCCATTTTAATCTATTAACCATGGTACCCATAAAAGGTACTTTTTCGTATGCAGATGTAACCATTTTGCTTTGAACACCCTGAGCGGTACTAATATTTGGAATTTTAACCCCTAAGCGGTACGATGAACATCCCTGTCCTGTTAGTATGAAAGTCGCCTTCCCAGGATCGCGGAAAGGCGGGAAATCTTGATAGAAGTGTGTCATACATCACGTGACTCATGTTTTTAGCATCAGACTGTTAGATATCCAGCTGGGAAGGGGCAAGCAAGGGCAGAACGTTTTATTATGAAAAATTTTAGGAACTTTGGTTTTCCATGACCGAGCTTCAGTTTTGGATGTGTGCACTTTGGACGATTTTTTTCACTGAAATTTTGTTCTTTTGCCCAGTTTCTGTCAATTCTTCTTTTTTAAATTTGATAAATTCACTAAACCTAAAGTTCCAAATTTGCAAATGCAGTAAAATGATTTCGGTTTTTATATCGGTTTGTTTTTTTAAAAAATCTCATTGTCGGGTTCGTTTATTCCCGGTGCTCAGGCTGTGGGCAGCCCTTGATATGACACACTACATGAAGTACTTGCAACACTGGATTGAATCGATTCAAAATGGCGGCAGCAAGTAGCGATGCACATGGACATGGAGAGAAAGTGGCCTGTATTCTGTGTCTTGGCATGGCAGGATCGGGGAAAACTACCTTTGTCCAGGTAATGATTCCAGTAAATATTTAAAACCTTTATTTTTGTCATTTTTAAAAAAATGTGTAACAAGGTTTTATTTGAAGTACTCGAGAGAGAGATAGACAATTCAAATACATATTTTGGAAAAACGACCTGTAAAAATAGTCGTTTTGTACTAATCGAATCGGTACTTCCACATTCCGACCATTCAGTTCAATGTATTTACAGATACTCGCACAATCAAAGTATGGTAGACCTAATTTTCAAACAAGGCTAACCGAGCAAATGTTAAAAGTTCAAGCTCCCAGGAGGGCTTGAGGAGTATGCCATCAGATCAGGTAATACCTTGAAAACTTTGAAATTTAGGCTCTTAGAAATGACATTTGCAATGTTGAAGAGGAGGTTTCATTTAGCTGGTATATTAATTCACTATCTGTAGTAGTTGTTTCTAAACATAACCAACTGTTGTATGATCAAAAAAGTCAAAACAAACTGTTCTGCCAAAATAGTTTGTTTTGACTTTTTTGATCTACAAAACAGTTAAACAATTGTCCAACGACTGACAGCCCAAATTAAACTTTTAGTTTATCTTTGAGAACAGATTGATGAAACTTTATAAGAGAGGTACAGGATTATAAGGCTTTACATAAAAGACATTGATGTTCATGTAGAAGCAAAATAAGTTAATTAAAATGACACAATTATTAAAGGTCACTTGGCATAGCTGTTGCTTCTGTGTGTCTGTTTGAAGTTTGGAGCCATTGGAGGGGATTTGGAGAAATTGCAGGTTTTGAATTCTCTCCATATGAAGAAACAAAGTGTGAGATTCTTTATATTCAACCAACTGCCATGCCAAGTCTCATAAATTTGTACTTCCTGCAAATCTCTTCTCAGTGACAAACTCAAAGCCTGGGCTTCTATGGCCAAGCAACTTATGTTGGAAGGTAAACGTACTAGTTTTTAAAGGAATCTTGAGTTTGAAACTTCAGGGATACTCCCCAATTATAAATTATTATTATTATTATAATTATTATTACTATTACCATAGCTCTCAAGTCTCACGCATTGAGCAATTCCATGCAATCTCACACTCTCACGCTGAAACAAGTATTTCTCACGCATTGACACATTAAACAGTTTATTTTTTAACATTTGTAACTGTTAATAAATACCTTCATTGCTGCTGATCATTCGCAAACTATAACAGATTACTCTGAAAAACGCCTCAATTGACCAGGTTTTAAAATATATTGGTTGATGAGAATCGCCAGGACCTTCATCAGTAATATATGAAGTACATCCTAAGTTGATATTATGATGACCTGCTGACCAGAACAACATACCAGTAGGCTCTTTGCATGAGAATTGATGAGAAAAGTGTCGAATTCGAGATCAGACACAAATCTCACTCTTTGGGAAAGTCTTAACTTGAGAGCTCTGTATTACTATTATTATTGTGTTGAATGTCACATATTTCACTTTTTGAATTGTAGAGATTGACTGCTCATCTGTTTGCAAGGAAAACTCCACCATATGTCATCAACCTTGACCCAGCTGTCCATGAAGTTCCATATCCTGCAAACATTGACATTCGTGACACAGTGAATTACAAGGAAGTGATGAAGCAATATAGCCTGGGCCCTAATGGAGGAATTGTCACTTCTCTCAACTTGTTTGCTACCCGATTTGATCAAGTTATTAATTTTTTGGACAAGCGAGGGAAAGAGTACAAGTATGTCCGTCTTTATAGTAACTGACAAAGGCAGTGATAATAATGTACGCATGCACTCATTAGTACTTATTGATGTAACTAGTCACCTATAAAACAGAAAAAGCCTGTATATATTGTGAAACTTGCAAATTCAATGACATTACATTAAAATGTAAAATGATATAGTTCCACTGCATATGGTGTAGCATTTTGCTTAAACACAAGAAAAATGGTTCTGTCACAAAGAAATAACATTTAGTTTTTGTTTCACATGTTTTTCTGTATATTTGTATGTAGGGTGGTTCAGCTTTGGAACGTCTTGCCCCAAAGTTATACTTAAGACGTACACAATATTTAAATTTGGTTAAATTTAGATTGTATATAGAGGATATTACATGGATGTGCAGAGATACAAATTTTATCTTTGAGTGTTGACAATATCTCTCATGAAAGAGATGTTTTCAACATGAGAAGATAAAATTTGTACCTCCAAGTAGCCATGTAATGTTCTGTTTATTACATTAATATGGATAAAATACCAGGCAGGAAGTAGTATCTCCAAGTAGCCATGTAATGTTCTAAATACAATCTATCGATCAGAAAGTCAAACTGAATTAATTTGAAATACCCTAGTAAACTATTTGATGTCCTCACAGACCTTGCAGTAACCTTTAGGCAAAAGAAACAGTTTCTTTGACAAAAATAAAATTGTCAAACTCATTTTCATCACATGCTGTTATCCTTTACAGATACGCCATATTTGACACTCCAGGCCAGATTGAAGTATTCACTTGGTCTGCCTCTGGTGCTATAATTACAGAAACCTTGGCATCAACATTTCCAACTGTTGTTGTATACGTTGTGGACACAGCACGTAGCACAAGCCCAATAACATTCATGTCCAACATGCTTTATGCATGCAGCATTCTGTACAAGACCAAGCTGCCTTTCATAGTTGTTCTCAACAAGACTGACATTGTTGACCATAGCTTTGCAGTGGAGTGGATGAATGACTTTGAAACCTTTCAAGAAGCTCTTTCTCAAGACACTTCATATATGTCAAGCTTAACTCGGTCAATGAGTTTAGTTCTCGATGAGTTTTATCAAAACCTTAGGACAGTTGGTGTGTCATCAATGACAGGTGAAGGTTTTGAGGATTTCTTCAAGGCTGTTAATGAGGCTGTGATGGAGTATGAGACTCAATATAAACCAGGTTAGTTGATAAGAGGAGTAGATTGGTCAAAACACTTCCAGGGCTGGCACAGCAGGGGGGGGGGAGAGGAGGGCATAACGCCAGTCTCTCTGGAAGAAAATTTCATGCATTTTGATGGTTCTTTTATTCGATCTTTCAAGACTTTCTGAGTCGCTTTATCAGTGCTTGGTTTAGTTTTCAGGTAAGTAGGAGTCTTGTGACATTTGAAGTTATTTCATCTGATGGCTGTTAAAACTGATCACCACCATATTTTGCTTTATAGAATATGAAAAGCTAAAAAGGGATAAAGAAAAGTTAGAAGAAAAACAAAAGGCAGAACAATTGGAAAAGTTGCAGCATGACCTTGGGGAAGGTCAGACTATTCCCTTGGCAACTAATGTAGCTAGTGCCCAGGCCTCAAAGTCTCCTATGCCACCCAACATAGCATTGGGAGTGGGACTGGACAGTGATGATGATGATGATGATGAAGCCATGGAGGATGAAAATAAAAATGAAGATGAGCAAAACGAAGCTGAGTCATTTAAAAGATTTCTTGAACGGGAGGAACAGAAGCATGGACAAAGCAGTAAAACAAGCTAATTTAATATAAAATGGGCAGACTAGCAAGGTTTTCATCTTGTATAGTCGCTAGATTTTAAAAAAAATCATTATGTAAATAAGGCCTAAGAAAAAAAGGTCTGTGTTTCTGGTTACTGAACTTTCCCTAATTCCAGGCTTCTGACCTTATGCTATAGTAGTTTACATTTTTCAGTGTTTCAGATCAATTATTTGACTGAAGGCCCATTTACACTAGCAATTCTTGGTGCAATTTTTGTCGTGATTTCCATTGCAATTTTTCTCACACTCATGCTGTTACTTCAAAAAAGTGCATGTAAACCACCTGTAATTTCAATGAAATTGAGTGCCAGAAAACTTGCAATGTTTTGAATATTCTCAAAACTTGATGCAACTTGACGGCAAGAAAAATAGCAATGGAAATTACGACAAAAATTGTATAAAAATTGCTAGTTTAAATGGACCTTTAGAAAAAACATTGCAACTAGATCAATAAACAAAAAGAGATGGTACTGCAGGGAAGCACAACTATACATTTTTCATGAGTAATAAATTTAAGCCTGTTGTCCAACTGAAGAACAAAGCCTCTCTTCACATACCATGCAACATCATGGTGACTGGAAAGCTTAAGACAAATGAATTAGAAATGTGTGCATGGTTGCCTCAGTCGGTAAGATCTCTGACTGCCAAGCCAAGGTCCCGGGTTCAAACCCGGCCTTGCCAAGGCTTGAATGATGTTGGGACCTTCTTTTGCCACACCGTCCATGGACACGGGCGTTAAGCCATCGGTCCCGGCCAATAATCCTCATTATTGAGGGGTGGCCGTATTGGGAAATAAATAAATAAATAACAATTACCTACCTACCTACAGTACTTTAATTTATTTTGGAAGGTATATATCTTGAAACACATTTTTCTTAAATGCTAAAGTACTTAGTTATCAATTGCTTTTATTCCACTGCTGCCTTCATAAACAAATCTTTAGTCTGGAGTTAGGTTTAGGGCTATATCAATCAAATAGTTACAGAGAGGGAAATAATGGTCAGTGACTAGTAATTATCGTCCAAAAACTGACTTTACGAGTTAGTTTACTGAGTGGTGATAAAAAGAAACTGTAAATAAACTTTTTACTGTACACGACAAAAAAAACTTACCAATTGAAATAGATTCCCTTATTTTCACCCCTGCAAATAGTCAATTAATCAATCAATCAAACAAAGATTAACTGTGTATCTGCAGAGAAATGTAACGAGTCACAGTTCACAGAACTGTCTACATTTACATTATGTGGTTGGAGCTGCGCTGTGCAAACTGCCAGCAATGTGATGCTGTGTGAAAGAAGATTTGATTGACCTCAGCCCAATTCAAACTTCAAATCAATGAAACACCCCATGGGTCACACAGCGATGAGACCAGTTTACTTTAGTTTAGTTCATTGATTTGCTACTATAAAATACATTACAGATACACACTTAAGCCTGGTTTACACTTGTGAAATAAGCATAAGCACAAGCATAAGAAATTAAATAACAAAGGAAAAGACAATGATACACCTGTGTGAGTTTGTTCCATCTGGTCGCACACTTGGTATGCCTTTGTCTTTTCCTTTGTTATTTAAATTTCTTATGCTTGTGCTTATGCTTATTTCACAAGTGTGAACCAGGCTTTACATTTGCATTTACATTAACATTTCCATTTACAAACTACATTTACGTGAAACGTGGTTTGGTAACGGGACAATACATCCTAATTGATAACCAACCCCTTGGTTAAATAAAAACGACACTAAATTAAAGCATATGAAAACGGTTAGGTAACAGTACCGTTAGAGAGTGGACATCATGGCGGCTGATGGGACGGAATTCTGTCTGTTTTAGCTGAGACGTTGGGGTCTCAAAGATTATACACCAGAACAGGTTTTGCAGTGCCGTTCTGGGGTAGATTGTTCTCTGGGGAAGAAGGAAGGCGTGAAGTAATTTTGCCTCAAATAAGATATTATATCAAAGTTCTTTGGGTCGAAGTTTGGAGTTTCGAAATAGCGGGTAACAGGGACAAACAAACCAGTGATTAATATTCGTTGTACGCACTTGAACTTGAAGCCTTACAAAAGTATCTGGCTCAGTGGCAGTCAGTCATGACTAAAGTAAAGTAAAGTAAAGACACTTTATTTAATGAGGGTAGCGCATTTACATCCACAGGACGTACTCTCCCATGTGGCCCTCACCACAACACCGGGATTACCCTGCTCTTTTCGAGAAGTATGTGGGTTCTTTTAAGTCCCCTGAGATAGCGTTTTAGGAGACTAGACCAACGGCTTAACGCCCCTGTCCGCGGACGGATTCATGGCTCATTGAACAGAGTGGCACAGTGGAGCTGCTTTTATCCATCAACTGATTATCAATGAAACATTCAGATGTGATTGAGATAAAAATAGAAACTAACACTTGATATAAAGCCAGCCTATTTATTGCAACACTTTATGAAGAGACCGTAATTTTCGCGTTACTTTTTAATTTTGTAGTTGTCTTTAGATTAGCAGATGTTACTGTACCGGTTGACAGCCATGTTAGCTACCAACATTTTGCTAGATATTGTAAACCTGGTAGTTTATCAATGGTTTATCCGTAATTTACCGTGTAGGACTTTATTTACGCGGGAGCTAGTAAATGCTTATTTTTGCATTTTTTGCACAATTCGCAAAAAAAGAAAGGTTCCCGCAAAAAAAAAAGTTCTTGCATAAAAAGTTCCCTCAAAAATAACTCCATAAAACAAAACCGAAAATTTTCCACTTTTAATGCTGAACCTTCAATTTTTCATTTTATAAAACACAGCACAACCTTAGCTACCACTAATTACACTGATCACAAGATTTTAGTTGGTTGCAAAAGGAGATCAAAGGGAAGTACAAAACAAACCGCAGCCCCAATTGTTCTGCACAGAGCAAAACTCGACGGTTTTACACACGGAATGTGATAATTAGCGTTTCGTCCCTACGAAAGATAGACACATATATAAAATTTGGCCATTTTCTCTTTTTTCCTGTGACATAATTTTCAATCAAATCGCAAAAATAACTTCTGTCAGAAATTTTAGGTTATCCCAAATCGCCATAATTTGTTCCCGCAAGATAAAACTTTGCCTGATCGCAAAAAAAAAAAAAAAAAATCCCGAAAATTTTATGTCCTACACGATATCTTCCCTTTTTTCCTCAATACAAACTCCATTGAATTTCTGCTGAAGAACACTTCATTAATAAGGTTAATCCGTTTCCAGGCTTAAGGTGGCTCCCAACTGTTTTCAATTTTGCTTAGACACTGAACTTTACGAAAGGTTTTCTCATATATCATGACGGATACGTACCATTTTTTTATCTTATGTTACAACTTTTCAGCTTATCAACCCTTGTACTCCCAACGGAAATTTTGTTTCCATGGCAACTTGACAGGGTCTCAAATG
>JANRMR010183565.1:0-11364 GCA_025434825.1 Bergia sp. 'catenularis'
TCGTTTACTGTCATCAATATATCATGAAGATAATTCGAATTCTTTTGTAAGCTACGGGTATTGCAACTCATAATAGAGAAACCTTTTGTCGAGGCTTTTTTAAAATAATTTCCCATCTGTTTTATATTATAATATTTAGATTCTATTGTACTCATATTCAAACCATATTCTTTATCTGGGGAGTCAATAACATTACCGAATAAATTTAGTTAGTAAACTATCAGTGTGATAGACCCAAGATCCCGTTGCTTTGTGAAACTCTCGATCAGTCGAGCCGTAAAAGGGCAATTCACTTAATAGATAATTCATTTCGATGAGAATATTGTCTTATGGAAATTTAGTTTGTTGTCATTCGTCCAGCTCATTTTATGACGGCTATGAGTGGAATCGGTGGTGCGTATCTCAAGCAATAACACTGTAGACTAAATAAAGTATAGCTAACTTAATATTTGAGAGAGTATGACATTTCCTCTGACATTTATAACAGCAACTTACCTTCATCTTGGTCATCGTCCTGTAAACGGCTGGAAGGATCTTCTCTTAAAGTAGTCGAACTCCTCGGCCGAGTCGAAGAAAAATGAACGGGAGTCATCACTCTGTCTCAAATAAATTCGTCCGTTGTGGGACCAGATGTACTTCCACTTGTGCTCTTTCTTGTATTTGTTGATGCTGCCAAATAGTTTCTTCCGTAGTGGAGTCAAAGACTCTGAAATGTAGATTTTTCTGCTGAGGTCTATTTCCAAGTCATCGAGGTGACGGAGGCTGGATGCCTTCATCCCGGCCACTTTCCTTCTATTGGCATAAAAGTTATCACGGTCTGCCCGCCTAGTAAATTTGACGTGATGTCGATCGACCGTTTCAGCAGTAATATTATAATTGTTTCTATCTGAGTAAGTTTTGCAAACAGTGAAGACAATCAGGCATTTAGCGGATACATTTACAGCTAGAGGTCACTGAAGACGGCAGCTACTACCTTAACTCTAAATTCCTTAATTAACTGCCCGTGGCCATGCTCAGTTCCCACACACCCGCGGTCCCCTACCAGATCTTTTCAGTCACTACTGCGTTGCGGTGCGTCTCAGTACACCTGGGGCTGAAAATACCAGCGTTTAAAAGGGTTCTTTCACGGCTTTACGCATGCTCAAGGCTTATTGAGAGGGAAGCTGTTTCAAGCTAAAATATCTATCATCACGTACTGCTCAGATGCCAATCTAAGTTTTCCAAGAGGCAAATGGTAGGGATGGTCTGTTTTAAGCGGCGATTAAGTTGGATTTTAGTTGTCAATTTTTTTGTTCCGGGCCGGAACACAAAAAAAATAATTGTTTTTCAAAATACATAAAATTTTGACAGAAGTGATTTTCCACTGCTTTTTTAGTAAATTAAAATGTTTTCTTCTAATTTTTTTGGATAAATCAGAGCGCAAAAATGTAACTTTTGTGAAAGAGCAAATCTAGATATTCAGCCGCGAATGATTCCCTTTAAGAACATGTTAAGAACCTAATACCTCAGGCTAACAAAGGAATGTTTTATTTCTACAAATAGCTGATGAATTTTAAAATGCGATGGAGAACCGCTACTAAAATAGTAAATATTGTGAGTGCATTGTGAGTGTACGGCCTACGCCGCAGACACTTGATACCTCCGTTATAGCCCAATATAAATATACCGACCGTTGAGAGTGCGTAAGCCGGCTGAAACGCAGGCTGTGTGAGTGCAGCGCGATTTCACATTTAATTCTGGCGAACATGCGATGGCAACGCATTTGCGTACATATATGAACCGAGTTGGATGTTGGGAACAGCCTTTGAGTGTATACAGGCACATGCACAACACTTTTAACAACATTGGAGGCTCAGATCCTGAAAGTAGTTTCAAAAGAACGTTCAGCCTCAGTGCTAATATACTTGTGATGTAGAATAAATTTGAAAGAAAAGCATGTTGCCACGAATGGGATTGAAACCTATGTCCCCCAGTCACCAGACGGGCATGTTATATGTTAAAAAAGGCTTGTCTGGTCTGCAGCTTTATCATAATTTATATAATTTATATATAGAAAGCTGCCTGATTGCCACTGAGTTCGGCTAAGTCACTAATTGCATAAAGTTTACTTTATGGCCACCGAATAAAATACAATTTCTGTTGCCAAAAAAAAAAAGAGAAACCTCCTCCACGTGTTTTTGGCGTTGTTGTCTCTTTTTCATTCTCATGACGTAAAACCGGAACTAAAGCAGCACGTAGAGCTTCCGGTTGGGTCCAGGAATTTGCGGCCACCACACGAAATTACTGACGTTAGCCAATCAGAACGCAGAAAATCACTTAGTCGTTTGTTGTTTCTTGGTTGGTATCAATAGAAAAAGTTCGAAATTTTTCTGGTCTACACCGTCTGAGAAATATCTTATGATGAAGCCAAATATTATCACACACAAGTAGCCTTTATCTTAATATTTCTGGAAGACATGAAACCACTTGAAGGTAAGTGAAATACTATTTCCTGCGTTTAAGTTTAGTTTGCACATTAAACATTTTCGGGCCGTTTCGTTGGCCACCGGATCGAGTTGATATTTTAAACGAGAACACCATTGTGGAGTGCTTTTAGTTTCACGAAACTTAGAGAAATACATTACAGCGAATATTTGACTATTCAAATGAATGTAAACTCATAAATCGAGTAGGTTTTTGAGTTTAGACTGAAACATCCCTCAGTACTTTCCCATCTACATCATAGACTGAGCTGACATAGATCCCGCATAAATCTCAATGATTTTTTGAAAATTAAAGCAAGCGAATATCTGCACTTGTGAATACCAGCTATAATACAGTTTGTTCGTTGATGATGAATAACAATCTCGGAAGTATCCACCATTTTCAAAGCAAAGTCAAACAAAGCTTCAGCCATGTAGTTGCCTGAACACAAAAAAATGCGTTTAATTTTGTGGCTCCTTCGGCTTCGGGCTATAAAGTTACAAGCTGGCACATCTGTTAAACTTTGCCCAAATTCTGTCTCAAATTCAGTCAGATCAGAAGCACAGATTTTTGTTGAGTTACATTCATTTATGTTAATTTTCTGACAATCGTTATGTTCGTATTTTACGTGGGCAAAGCGAGTGGTCATGTAATATATAATATAATATAGAAAGCTTTAGTTAGATTGGTTCATCATTATTTATTGTTTACACAAAATGGTTTGCACGTCACATATTTATTTTCCAATATGAATGTGGACTTTATTCTGTTAGAGGGACTCATGAATAACCACATACTATTTAAATTTCACACCCAGCTGGGATGTTAAATAACTGCAAAATAATTGTGGAACATTTTAAAAACTCAGAGATCTAGACTACTAGAGTCGACGGGTGGAAATAATTTGTCAACCTATAAGTAGAAAATTGGTAAGTTACAAGTTTAAAAGAAATTGTATGTTTTAAAAAATGAATACTGTTTTGTTCATTAAGGCACTGAACTGTTTAGATTTCTCAAACAGCCAAGTAACAACTAACTTAATGCTTGCTGCTATTAGCCATTTTTAGCACAGGGTGTAATTAAGTGAATGCTGACAAGAAAAAAAAGGATTACAATACTAATATATAGCAAGTTACTGATTATCAACTTACAAGTATATCACTGCATCATGTTCTCCTTCTCATAAACTCACCAATTGCAAGTTCTGTACTGTTACTGACTAGATTGGCAAACTGAGGGGTTCTTATCCATTAATTAAATAACTAGGGTCAGTTTTGCTGAAATTTGTTCAAGCAACATAAATTCCCAAAGTGACAACTGATCCCTAGCCCTAGGCCTGTACTAAGTATTTTGAGTCTGATGCTAGGCCTCAACCCACAGCCACTCACTGTTATTATTAAGGAGACCTCTTAGTGTCTTAGTCATACCGAGAGAAGTTCTCAATATCCCTCCAATGTTTTCAAAATAAACTATTGGCTATCATTTCATGTGGCAACTCTGCAGTCTATAATGTCTACTTTTTCCTTGAATTGAATGTTGCAAAAAAAAACTGTAAGTGAGAATGACTGATAAAACTGTCTAGCTCTTCCACCCATGTATAATAACAGCAAACACACAGCAATAATTTGCTGGCTTGCAAGCCACTGAATTAAACACACCAAATAACCACGAAAAAATGTATATATAATGATAAATATCATGTGCACACATATTTAATTTTGCATCCAAAAAGAACCATCAGTGGTTTTTTTTGCTGTTAATGGTATATCATGATCAAATATCTGAATAAATCATACACTTGTCCACAACAAGGAAAACACAATTGAAAGAAATTTATTCAAGGCATATTTTCAGCCACAGCAAAAGTGAAAAAGAAGAAATAGATAGGTCCAATTGTGCTTCAGTTACAACTGGTAAGATTATTCAGGGCAAATCTGTGTTTGTTAGAAACATGAAATTGTCATGCAAGTTTGAAAACAGACAGTTGAGAAATATAAACTTAAACATTATTGAAATGAATTTAGCAATTTAGAAAGAAAAAACTTGTCTATAAAGAAATATTAAGCATTCAATAGCATGTACTTTGGATCAATAACATGAAAAACTCCTGGCCTGTTCTCTGTTAAAATACTCCAATTCTTTTTCCAGAATGCAGTTTTCAGAAATGCCCTCTACAATCAGGCCTAAATCTTAAAATTTTTCCAGGAAGGCATGCCCTGGGAACCCCATAAAGCCTTGTGTATTCGCAGTGAGTCATTACGTCTTCACCATGGATTAAAGTGGGTCATTGGGCCAACCTGAGTGTGCTCAGGTTCATCAAACATACAAATGCTGTTGCCATGCAACTACATCACATGACATTTAATAGAATACTGTTTTTAGTTCATATACTAAAACAAATCAAATAGAAAATTAATCCATTCATTTTTATGTTAAAAGTTATGTTCAGCTTTCTTTTTCTTTGGTTTGGAAGTGGTATACATTTACAGGTCTCCTCTGGCTTGATGATGAAGCGATTGAACTCTTGTGGCTAAGATGGGAAGGAAACTTTCAAACATTCACTTTGCACCTCAACAACTGTGCACAAGCACCAAATTCATCAAGAGTCTAAAGCGCCAACTTTATCAGACATAGAAAATGCTGAAAACTGCAGAACTTATGTTAATTTCTAGATAAACTTTCTCTTTCAAACCTTGTTCAAAATGGATGCCGACTACATCATTGCAGGTTGAAACACTCAGTCAGAAGTGATTGCAAAACAGTGAAGTTTTGCATCTACAGTTTTGTGGCCAGCAGCTTGCACAATAAGACATTGACCCTGTTTTGTCTGTAATGAAGTTGTCGTGGGCCCCCCTCTTCACCCATAGTACCACTCATCTTTTATCATCTACTCCAATTCTTATTGAAAACCATGCAAATCCTACTTACAATTTTGTAACACCTTCTTTCATATATGTTGGGAAAACGCTGACCTCCCCAAATGATTGATCAAATTTACCCAGAAATCTATTAATTTTATAAATGTCCTATGCTTTTTGGTTTGTGATAGCTTGTTCCTTGCTGGGATCAACTTGGACTCTGTCTTTGCAAATAACATAATCTAAATATTCAACTTTCTCACAATCTAGACCTTACACTTCTCCTAGTTCAGAGTTATATTTACTTAAGCTTTCACCAGCCTCCAGACCTTCCAACTCTCATGCATTTTGCGTGAGACACACGCATTGGAGGTCTGTCTCACGCTCTCACATTGTTCTCATGCATTTTCCAGTCAAAATTTTTAGAACAGCATTTTTACCAAAAATTAAGGTTCAAGTTGATTTCATTAGTCTTTTAAGTTAGAGCCACAATTAATATTTCCTTGCATGAGTCGCACACGAAGTTGAAGTCAATAAAATGTTTCTTTTACTGTATTGCATATATTACTCGCCCATCTGGTTGACTGAGCCTCACATACCGCTTCGGCTGAGGTGGCCTTAGTCCTGGAAACTTTATTTCAAGTTGATTTGTGCTACCTTCCACCCACCCCCCCACCCCCCCCCCCCCCCCAAAAAAAATAAGGCATCTAATAACATTCTCACGTATTTGAGACATATACCTGCACAAGCAGTCTATCAAGAACTCTCTACATTACTAAATCTGAAAAATCACAGGGGCAGAAAAATACTGAATGGTAACCTCGTGAAACAATGGTGTCCCCAGGATGTTATGATCAAAGTAGTAAGCAGTTTGGAATTTTCAGTAAGCTTTCTCCAACAAAATCTAACTTCAGTCGACAGTCTTCCTTTAGTTAGCCAGCCCCAGGCAGCTTAGCTTGCAAGTGTTTCCTTGATTGTAGATATCTAGTGAACCTCTCTCTTAACAACCTTGTTCAGCTAAACAAAGTTGCCACAAATCTGACAGCATCATTCTTCCTGGGCACTTCAACTATGTGGTGAACACCATTGGGTGGCTTGATCAACTCTCTCAACTACACTCCTGCCTAATCTATTTTCTCAATTTCTTTCAATTCTAAATTTGGGCTAACACAGGCATTGGGATTAGGGCTAAGGTTTAGGGTGTTGGATCAGTGCTTTCACAGGGAGGTAAAAGGGTTTGCAAATCAGCAGATTTAGCCAGAAATTTCATTTGGATTACGGATTTGAACAAAAATTCAGACAAATCTGCGGATCCTGCTAAATATAACAGATTTGGATTTTGGCCAGAATGTCTTACAGATTACAGATTCAAAACACAATAAATTATAGTGGATCTGCAGATCTTTCAGTTTCTGCAACTTATTTCTACATGTAACTGCTTGTAAAATACAATATAGGGTTTATTATGAGGTCACGTAATGAGTAACAATGTTGCCAAATGACTTCGACCCCAGTTTGCTTTGTTATTTAATTTGTAATCGCTCCACCATAGATGGTGGCACTGAGTGTTTTGCTACAAAAGAGCTGGGGAGATAGACACCAGGACCTCTTGGAAAGGTTGGGAAACATGGATTTCACACATTTCGAGAAGAAGATATTTGAATGCGCTCCTATTTTTTTTTACCACAAGGTTTCAAAAATACGTAAGACCATATAAGTTACTGGGTGGCCTGTGCATGGGCTCTATACAATCTGAAGCAATTTTGTTTGCTATTGATTATTTGGACATCAATTAAAGTTTCACCTTTGCAAACTGTGAAAAATACCGTAGCAACTTTTTATTGTAAAGGACTTTACAAATATTGGTCAACATGCATTAGCCTGAAGACTAACTGTGCAGCAGTCAAAACGTCACTAGCATCATCAAACAAGTGAATATCTTGAGATGAATGAATACTTTATTGTAAACAATATCATTGTTGGCAAAATATCCCCAGGTACCGTTAATGATCCAATAAACACCCACTCTCAAATAATTAATGCCTGTTATCTAATAAACACCACAGTTAAAGTTCAATTCTGTGATAAACACCCCTCTCTATTAAACACCCCGTATAAAATAAATGTCCTCCTCCCCTTCAAAAAAAATGACCAGGTTAAGTGCATTAAATGCCACCACAAACAAACCTTAATGAGGTGCTTTTTTAACCAAGACAAGTTTGGAAAGTAGAAACTGTACCCATTTCTAGTTCAAAGTCAAAATAGGAGTGTCGCTTCTTTATATATAAGTAATGGAACCTAATGAAGAATTACTTTTCCGTGGTGAGTTTTTGTGATGCAGGTAGTGACACAATGTTTATGAGATTTTGAGTTCCTTTTTGGCAGAAAAATAAACACTCCTCTCTAATTAACGCTTATCTAATAAATGCCCCCCCCCCCAAGTGTGAAAATTCATCATTTCTCATGGTAGGCCGTGCTCTACCCCACACAGTCACACATGCTCGCACATGGTCACACATGCTTGCATATGGTCGCACACATGATCACACAAACAAAACTTGAACACTAACTTTTGTCCAACCATGTATGGTCGAACATAAAATACAGACATTTATCAATTTAGTGAAGTCACAAATTCCTATCTGTGAGTTAGAGAACTCTACATTGAAGTTCTTTCATAAAGTCATTGATATTAATTAATCTGTGAACGGTCAAACATAAAATACTAAACTATACAATGAAAACATGAACTCAAGCAAATGTTAGATATAAAATATTGAAATTTATCGATAATGAAGTGTTTTAATATATAAATTCACATCTGTGAGTTCAAGAATTCTACATTGAAGTTCTTCACATAAAATCATCATTATACTATAATTTTAATTATTCAGTCTAGATCTTTAACTAAAATTAAGAAATATCCTTGTTGTCTCTGTAACAGGGGGGACAATGTTGGAAGGCGGTGACAGTGAGTTAGAATTTGAGATGCCATCCAAGCAGTTTTTTCAGGACATTGGTATGTTGGTTGTGGAGGGGCGTGTGCCACACTGCTCAGACAGAGGAAGGATTGAGGGGTCACACTGTCCATCACTGCAGGGGACACACAGTCACACATGTGATACATTTAATAAACTGACTGTAAGTCTGTTGTGTATCAATATTGAAGTTCAGCCAGAAGTAGTTTTTGTTAATGTCTTGACTTTATTTGTAGGGAAAACTTTTTCAATGAAAAAAAAAATCAGTGTTCAGGTGTGTTATGTTAGTAGTCAAGTTTGAATATTGCCACAGCCATCTTAATTCCTTCCACATTTAGAGCCACCCTTTTTATGAATTAATACCAAATTAATGAATATAATACTAAGTATTTTTATGTTTTTGATTGTAAATTGAATAAATTATTATAAAATAATTTTTTTTGTTTTTAACAGTGTCAACATGCATCAGCAAGGTTACAAAAAATGGAACAATTGTGGCAATGTGGCCTCCCTATGTATATTGATGTGTGTGTTGATATTGGTGACATTGGAGTGGATGGCAGTATAGGTAAAGCCAAGCAGATGGTTTTAGTAGAGCGATGGAAAGTGGAACTACAGGAAAGGTGAGAGGTGTTTTAACAACAGTCATGACTTATTTAGCTTAAGTTATATTTTGCTATTATCTCAGCTCTAAAAAGTGACTTAATATTTAACATTTCTCATATTTCTATCATTTAAATTAAAAATGATGACTGTTGCACATTCATGTATACATTAATTATAAGGACTGTATATAAAATTACATGCATGTAGAAATCTGGTGATCCATAGTATTTTGCTACTGCAGAAATGTTTTTTTTGGAACCAAGCTGTAACTTTAATTGTAAGTCAGTTAAAGTACATGTACAGTCAGGCATGTTCCTGGCCAGTTTTAACCTGCAAGCCAGAATGCACAAGTTGAAAAAAAAAAACATTTAATATAGCATAATACAGGTACATGATACATGATGGAAGTTTTCATAGTGCGATGACCTGCGGGCCTATATAGATTTTTGCAAAATTTCAATAAAAATCTTGTAAGCCAGTGCTTACCTGGCTTATAGGCAGGTATGTGCCTGACAGTAGTTACCAGTATACCAATTGAATTGAATCTGAACATGTTATTATCCCGCTTTGCCATTAAAACTATTAATTGGTACACTGTACATGTGCTCAGCACAGGAGCAAAGCGGCTATCAGGTTATACTAAGTTAAGGTAAAGTAATATCTTCTTGTGACAAATGAGACTATCTAGAGTTTGAACTTATATATTATTAGTGCACAATATAATCATAATATGATTTACTGTCAGTAAATCCTCAGGTGTATAAGCCGGGAATGTGACCCCAAATTTTGGTCCTGAAATCTGGGAGTCGGCTTATACAATGGGTACCAACTTTTGAAAAACGGAAATAAGGAGAAGAGCCCATTCATATTTATTTACTCTTTGTGACATAAATCAAATACTGTACAAATGATTTCAGCTGTGAAAAGATGCCGACAACGTACGCTGTTCATGAAATCTACATGGCACGTAAAAATACTAAACTGCAAAATAAGAATTCTGTTTGGCCATTTACACATTATCCACATTTTGAGAGCTTAAAATCTGTCAAACTCTGAAATCAACACTCAGTTCACAGTGCTTTTCAGCCCATTTCAGAGCCTGCATGGAGTCAAACCATCTGTCTTGTAACAATAAACCCAGATGATCGCTGCTGATTCACCCACTCTGTTGTGGTTTCTTCCAGTTCGGGCCACTTGCATGTTTTCCTGCGATTTGCACATTTTGTCTTGGGCATTTCATTGAGTGTGACCTCAGCCTTCCTCCACTCTCTTACTTGTTTTTCGTTAAAAGCAAACTCTCTTGCAGCAGAAGAATTATTCATTCCTTAATTTGCAAAATGAACAACTTTCAGCTTGAATGCAGCATCATATTGCATTCATTTTGGTTTTTTAAACATGATTGTTTTCTTAGTGTCCCAAACATACTGTATGCACGCATCTGGAAAATATGTGATTTCAACTGTTTACTTCACGGCTCAATGAACGCAGACAGTATGGTGTGAGAATGAGCAGTGCTGATCAAGTGGCCAACTGGACTTTTTTTTCCTGCTTTTCTGTGTTGCACATGCTTTGTATGAAGTTTTTTTAAATGATTTTTCCTCAACTTTTAATGTTGATTCCTCATAGAGAAACTTCAATTGTTTTGCCTTTGCATGGGAAATTTTTTGAAATTTCAAGTTCAGCTTTTTATGCAGACATAAAAAATATTTTTGGGTTTCAATTAAACTTCCAAAAGGGGGGTTGGCTTATACAGACCATTAAATGCCTAAAAACCCCTTTTTTGGCCTTGAAAACAGGGGTCGGCTTATTCACAGAGTTTGGCTTATACACCGGGATTTAAAGTATATAAAAAGATTACTTTATAACTTATTACACTTTGGCTGTCAAATCCTTTAGCTTGGTAAATGAGCCTATCACCCCCCCCCTCCCCCTCCCTCCTCTGGTCCCCTTTATCCACCTTGACTTCTTTGTAATCATGTTCTTTTTATGCAACCTCACATACGCATGTATATTTGATCTACTAACCCTTACTCACTATGTGCAAGCAAGCAAGGAATATAAGTCTATAAATTTCAAACACTAGTTAAAATTTTAACAATTTGAAGCTTCTAAAGTTATTTTGTAACTTAAATATATGTACTTGCAGATTGGATAGTTCAGCCACCAGTGGCCATATGCTCCTTCAAGCAATCAGATCAAACATTCATTTCTCCCAACTGAGTGCTTGGCTTAGCAGCAGTAAAGGTGTTTTTCCACAACGCATCATTTATAGGTAAAGTTGTTTTCAGAGTGTTAGTTATTTTTTTAGCTGTTTGTCTTATGGTCTTAGGGTGCAGATCAGAAAGTGAGAGGACCAGTTTATATAATTAGACAAATTGTTTTAACCCCTATAGATACCAAGGCATGCTTTAAGGGTCATTGACACTTTAGTCAATTTTATGAGCATACAAATCAACCTC
>JANRMR010183576.1:0-11364 GCA_025434825.1 Bergia sp. 'catenularis'
CACATAAATGGTCGTTTGGAAACTGACTATTTGAAAATCCAGTCCACATAAATGGTCGTTTGGAAACTGACTATTTGAAAATCCAGTTCACATAAATGGTCGTTTGGAAACTGACTATTTGAAAATCCAGTCCACATAAATGGTCGTTTGGAAACTGACTATTTGAAAATCCAGTTCACATAAATGGTCGTTTGAAAACTGGTTATTTGAAAATCCAGTCGACACAAATGGTTGTTTGAAAACTGACTATTTGAAAATCCAGTCCACATAAATGTTTGTTTGAAAACTGACTATTTGAAAATCCAGTCCACATAAATGGTTGTTTGAAAACTGACTATTTGAAAATCCAGTCCACATAAATGGTTGTTTGAAAACTGACTATTTGAAAATCCAGTCCACATAAATGGTTGTTTGAAAACTGATTATTTAAAAATCCAGTTTTACCTAATTGGCTGTTTTAAAACCCAATCCAAATGAATGGTTTAAAAACCCAATCAAACTGAAAGGCTCAACTCAATCAAATGGCAGGTTTGTCTCACTTTTTTGATGAGTCGATAAAAAGGGCTAGAGTTAAGGTAAGTTTTTAACTCGCAATTTACATGACATTTGACTCGTTAGGGCTAGTGTTTAAAGTTTCTATTGTACAAGAAGTTTTTTGTAACTCTATGCATATACATGTATCTGAGTCACACAATTGAAAATATAGAAATTTGGGAATTTGATTCATTAAGCAATTCCCATTATACAGACCCATAGCGATGTTGTCTCGTCAACAGGGTTACCACGGCCCTTGAAAATCTCGGAAAGTCCTTGAATTTGAAAAACATAATTCCAGGCCTGGAAGTCCTTGAAAATCGTTTGAGGCCCTTTGAAAATCCTTGAGTTGATGTGGCACCAGCAGATTATTAAAATTTGTTTAAAACTTTGATTCAAAATCAACCAAAGCGAAAGCCAGCGATTTCAGACTGAAATACAAGAGCTCAAACCCAAAGCAAATTTTTGTCTTACAGGATTTGTGATTGACTGTAAGGTTTGACCAATCTGCCATCAGGTTAAGCCTCTGGTTTTTGCCACATGGCACGTGTTTGTTTGTTAAGACTGATGCCCAATGGTTATACTCGCAATGTTAGTTACTAGATGCAGAATAAGAACACTTTTGTGGTAACAGCAAAGTATGGAAAACCAAGCTTAAACTGCCGCACAAGGTCCTTGAATTTGCCGAAAACTGTCCTTGTTAGGCCTTGTTAGGAGTGGGAACCAGGCGCGTACGCAGCCCATAGAACTGCAGGCCCGGGCCTGCAAATTTTTTGCCAGCAAAAAAAGTTGTATAAGAGAAAACTTTTAACTAGAAAAATTTGCGTTTTTACTAAAGTCATTAAAGAGATCGAGCATTGCGTTTACGGCAAACGGCAAATGGCAGCAGCGATCACGTGACCATGATTTCCCCACATTTGCCGTTTACCGTTTGCTTTTTATAAGTAAAGGAAAGTGGTTCCGTGTTAGCCATAAACACGAGAATTATTTTGCATATACCTCGTATACTTATTATTTGTTTTGAGGAAACGTAAACAGGAATCTGACGTTTGCCGTTTGCCGTAAACGCGAAGCTTAATCTCTCTATTGTAATAATTTAAAATCATAAACACCCCGTCAAAACTGGTATAAGTATAACAAAGCTTTTCGCGTATCAGTTTTCTTTAAACGGGTAAATAATGTGAGCTTATACAAAATTTTATAAACACTGGACTTTATTTTGTTGGTTTATATATATAGAACAGATATTTGAAAATTTCAAATGCTTTCAGTTTCAATGTATTTCGTTGTAAAAATTTCCCTATTCCGTAATTTACGATCTTAAATAGTTTAGCAGTACCAGATATTAAAACTACTCTCAGAATGCTATGAATTGCGACTTTAGGAGTTACATATTTTTTTAAACTTTTCCCAGAGAAGCATGCCCTCGGATTCCCTTAGGAACTTGCGCATCGGCCAGGCCTGTAAATTTCTTGAGGTCTGCATACGCCCCAGGAAACCCTGCGTCAAGCTGGGCTGTGGCTTTACTTTGAACCTTTCATAGGTAGCTGGACGCCAGTGGTCGGCAGTGTGCTGACGTTTTCGCGACAAACCGCTGCAATGAGTTGTGCATCATTGAGACAAACTTTCCGTTTTTCTGCTTCTTTGTCGATGAAAAAGCACCACTGATGAAAGAAATCTTGCTTGGGTTTGCACGTACAGCAGATTATATTAATGAGTTGAAGAGTGTTGAGAAGTAAAGCAAGTGTCACAACAACAACATTTGCTACCCACGCAAGTCTCAGAACTCCCGTGCCAGGAAGAATACAGTTGACAAGCTCTTTCTTGTCCACGTAACACACAAAACTAGCTTTGATTTCCAGGACAGAGAATGCATCAAAACAGAAATAGAAACATATCACAAGAATAAAAACTATCTGATGTAGGATGAGCTTGGTTAAGTAAAGTTTTGTTAAACTTGTTTGGTTCCACCAGAACTCGATTTGCTTCTCCAGATTCCAAGATATTATTAGCTCCTTTGTACTTTCTTTTACTTCCGTTTCATCTCTATTTTCCATTGTTTCAAGTTTCTCCCTCACGAATTTCACTGCTGAAGTCAAAGTCTCTGAGCTGTATAGCTTCCAAAGGAGAACCGGACATGCACAGAGCAAAGCTTGAAGAACCAACATATAGGGAAAATACCTTTGATGTAACACCTTACCATGACCGCTGGCTCTGAAGACAGGTAACGTGGGCTCATTCGTGCTATCTGATGAATAATCGACCATATTTTCGAGGCAATATAGACGATTATACTCGATCTTGGTCTCATCGTATTCATCACTGCTTTTGGGCCTTTTGATTGGAGCACATGAAATAGAACTGTGTTCTAAGGCAGGAAATATAAAATGTGTGAATGTCTGTTGTGACAATATTACCTAATAATTCAACCACCATGTGGTGATAGTTAAATTTTAATTTTGCAATAAGCATTCGAATGTGAACATCGATTTACTGTTATCTAAAGGTTATATCTTTGATAATATGAGAACATGAATTGTGGTTGTTCCGCTGTTGTTTAAAACACAAGTGTCTGTAAAAGACGGTTTTCGGAGAGGAGACCCGTTTTGCTACGATCTAAAAGAAGGTTCCTTGTAAATTGGAAGCGGTTGATCAAACACCCAGTACTATACACCATTTTTGGAATTTCTAGAAGGCACTGAAATTGTAATTTGGGGTTTTTTGACGCTTGTAACCAGCTTTTTGAAGTAGGTTAGTTAGCACCAACCCACAGTTGGTTTTATCTCCTTTCTGATTGACTTAAGCTGATATTTGTGGGATAGGCCCTTTGCAGCTTGAGATCACATGGTACAAAATTCGTCATACTTTAACGCAAAAGAATGTAACAAACTCCAATACAAAGCTCCATCAACTAGAAAAGCGTGAGAAAAGAGTGATATCACGTTTTTCTAGTTGATGGAGCTTTGTCTTGAAGTTTGTCATATTCTTTTGGGTTCTAGTATGGCGAATTTTGTACCATGTGATCTCAAATAGCGTATATGCCAGAAGTTAAAGTTACTGTGGGCGTTTTCAAAACATATTTGCTGCGGTCAAGTATATATCAATGTATGAACTTTCCTGAAAAAATTTTTCAGGCAAATATTTGCGAGTGCTTAATTAAGAGACAGTTTAACTGCCAAAATAATTTCTTGTATTCATTCCTCACCGCAGTTCATATTTAACAATCATTGCCCGAAGTGGAGGTGACTAGCAGCAGATATTTCCCAATTAAGCTGCGAATCCAAAGCGGCGAGGTAACTATTTACCGCTGGGCACCGACAATGAGGGCCATAATTGTTTTTGTATAAACCCAACAAGTAAAGCATCGTTGTTTTTAAAATTAATTGTGTTTGAAATTTTATAATTTTGTGAGAGTTTGTGTAACAAGAAACTTGCTGTAAACAACATTTTGGCCAATTTTGCCGGTAACTCGACGAAAAACATTTTTTGTTTTGCAAAACTGAAGCGTCGAAAGAAAGCCAATAAAAAAACTTAACATTAAAAAATGACAGACCAAGTTTTGTACCTTTTTTGTGTTCTCTGGAGTTGCAGCCTCATTCATAACATTAATTTCTTTATCGGAAGCAAAAACAAAACGATGTCGCCATTTTGTCTTGTTTCACGTATGAATGAAAAGGTGAATACCTGTCAAAGCGCACGAAAACTTGGTTTATACTAAATGAAATTATTTTATAGACCCTCATTCACTTTCAACATTAGCATGAGTTATTAGAACTCATATAATTTCCCTGCATACTACAAGTGGCTTTATAGCTCAATGGTTACAGCATCTACCCTGGATCGACAGAGGCCACGGGTTCGAATGTCGTTCAAGCCTGAAAGTTTTTTTTTATCAGGCAAATATTTGCAACTGCTAAAGTTTAGATAATTTCTCATATTCATGAAATATTATATCTATCAACAGTCACTGCTCAGATACCAATCTAAGTTTTTCAAGAGGCAAACGGTACTGGTGGTATGTTTTAGGAGGCGATTAAGTTGGATTGTAGTTATCAGTTCTGACAGTTCTTATGTTCCAGGCCGGAACACAAAGTAATAAATTGTTCTAAAATGTATAAAACCTTGACAGAAGTAATAGATTAATATCTTTTTGACGAGTTAAGATGTTTTGTTTTGAAATAATTTGGATAAATAACGTGAAAATTTAACTTCTGAAAAGAGAAAATCCATTGTTTCAGCCATGGAACATAGTGGCGGATCCAACTTTTTGACAGGGGGGTGCACCCTGACAGAGAAAGCCCTCGAGGCGTGGAAATTCAAGGAGGAAATGACTAAAACTAATAGCTTTGGAAATGAAAAGGGGGGTACACCGGCCCCCAGTGCCCTTCCCTCCTTGATCCATTGCTGGCGACTGCCCCCTTAATTGAAATAGCATTGCGTTCTATTGCATTCTGTCAGCTAGTAAGACCTATTGCAATTAAACAGCCTCATTTTTTATTGATCAATCAACCTGCTATAACGCACTGTTGCGTTTTATGAATACTACCAAACTGTAGTTAAGACTACTCCATCTTTCTTCTCTTGGATTATATTTCAATATCTGGTTTTTCTCTCGAAATTGTTCTTCTCAAAATCTGTGAAAAGGTCTACATATACCCTTTGTTTTAATAAACACAAGTTGAAGCTTGCTCAACTTTATGGTAACTGACTTAGCTTAAACTTTTTCTTATGTTCATTCTTATATCTGTCACCAAACTATCTCAACTATAGTTGGCACTTTCACTCACTAAACTCTGGTTTAATTCTGTAAGGGAGATTTGCCTGTACATGTATCACTGAATTTAAAAATTGGACGCCATGTTCACTCGATTTGGATAATAAAAAACTGATTTTCAGGGGGAAATTGAAAAGACATTTATGTTCTATATTGTTACTGTAGTCATGAACTTCATTTTTCATTCCGATTCTTCTTCAGCATCTAGGAAAGTTTGAACTAGCTCCAGTGTTCTTGTAAAGATTTAGCTTTTTAAAAGTTAAAAAAAACAGCGTATGTCATCTCACCTTTAAAAAAGTCGAACATCGCGATAAGAAAAGATGCCAAAACACCAACCACGTAAAGACATAACCACTTAACTGCTCTGTCCAGCGGGAATTCTGTTTTGATTTTCGGTGTTGTCTCATCACTGCTTCTCTGACCTCGCAGAGCACCAAACACAGTCTTGAGAGACATTGACTTATAAATTTACTTGATTTTCTTGTCTCTAGCTACGACATACGGCGACTCGGAACTGAACGAAGTATAAATTATTAAGAAAAATAGAAACTGGTGTTAAAACCAGAAACAGAACCTTGTCATTTTGGATCCGTACCAGGAGAAATTGAAGGAATGTCAAAGAATTCGTCTTGATGGGATTCAGTTACCGCATAAATGATTTTCCACTATCGTGTAAAGTTTTACTAAAACAGCTAATGTCGCACACAAGTTATATAACATGTAGGTAATTGAAGATACATTGAATTAATTCAGCGAAGCGTAATATTGAACTGTCAGGATATTCTTGGTTTGTATTTGACGTCATAACTGCCATGTTGCAGATTGGCCGGTAACTGACTTTGACATTGATAGAATCAGATCATGGAAAATTGTTTGTCCACACTGCAGAAAACTGGCAATCTCTTTTACTGTTAATCAATGAATGTCGTAATGTAAAATTATTGTAATTTATTGTTTTCCGTCCAGTTCAAACTGTTTATAAATGTTAATAATTAATTTAAGGACTGTGCCTTTCGGTGCCTATCTGCAAGTTATAATGTTGGACGAGGAGATTCATACGTTGATGATATTACTGCTTGCTGTTTTGATGTGGCTACTGACTTCACTGCCGTTACCTCCACCTCTGGTATTCGTTCCCATGAAACTGCTCTATTGCTTCATCATTCGGCACCGATACGTACTGGTGCGACCAAGAAACTCTATTTTGGAGAAACACTGGAGAAACGCCCGATTCTCTCGTTCAGGTAGTAGCTGACGTTACACCTGAAACTTATTTATGAGCTAAAATCAAGGATTATCTTCTCTTGGCTAAAATATAACTTTAAACAGACACTGTTCAGATACCAATCTAAGTTTTCCGACAGGTAAATAGAACGGATGGTTTGTTTTGGGCGGCGATTAAATTGGATTGTATTATTTGTCTTATCGAGGATCGTGTTATCAACGATGTTCCGGGCCGGAACATAAAGTAATAAATCGCTTTAAAATGCTTCAAACCTGGACAAACGTCATTCTTTAAAGTTCTTTTGTTCGATTAAAATGTTTTCTTTTAAAATTCTTTGGACAAACAATACAAAAGTCTAAGTTCTAACATGAAAGTGCCCCTTTAACTGTACTTGGCGCACAAAGACTCAGAGCAACGCGCCGAAATCTAAACATTGTAAATCAAGTTTTGTTGGTGGTTTTTTTGGCTGCGAAAGTACCCACACTTAGACACTATAGCACTTTTGTTTGATTTAGAGCCCTCGAGTGTACATCGTTACCTACATCGAACTCTTCCGATTCTGTGGCATTATTTTAAAAATCAGGTGATGGCCAGGTCCAGCTGAGTGGACAACAATATCTGGAGAATGGCCAGAATTCCTAAATACTGTGGGATGCATTGACGCAACTCCACACAAAATATATCGACCAATTACAGAGCCACAGCGTGTATTATATAGTGGGCACAGGCACTACCACTGTTTTAATACTTTTAAAAATAGTAATTGACAATCATAGCAAGATTCGTTACATCCACGTGGGATTCTTAGGAAGCTTACGCGATGCTAGATCCTTCCGTCATATTCAGCCAAATGGCCCTGGTAGGGCCCTCGACTTTCCACCTTGCTTGAAGCTCCTTGCAGATATAGCCTATCCATCTGTGGGGTGCCTTCTGACCCCAATCAGGGGTAAGCAGATGGCTCTACCGAACAGGAGAGAAAGGTGAGTAGCAATAAAGTTCAGTGGGTACCACAGAAGAAGACGAGTCAACGTGGAACACGTTATAAAAGAACTGAAGGTTTACAGAGTAATGAGTTATTTACGGAGACACCCGAGGTGGCTTCAACCTGTTGTCGTTGATCTGGCAGCGTTCCTTGCTCATCGTCGCTTGACAGCTTTTCAGCAGTTACGAGACTAGCGAAACTTACATACACTTAGTAAAAGTGTTTACCTCGTTGTATTGTTCTGTTACTGTGCGAAGATGTCACACCACTGCACTGCATCATTGACTTTCAATGTGGACGCAAATTAACACCGCACCCCCTTGGGTGATGTCATTCTACAGCTTCGTCATTGCCAGAGACACAGTATAGTGCAGCAATATGGTGCAAAAAATTTCTGTTAAAAGCACCAAATTTGGCATGGTTATAATATTTGGTCTAAAGTTTAATATTAGATAGGGACCCACGTCATTTTCCAAACAGGGAGGTCATTTTCTGTGTGAAAACGTTCAAGGGGGTGGGGGGGGGCAAATCATAACCTTTCTCTTATCGTTTTGCTATGTATGCATTTTGCTAAAATATATAGCTATTCGATTTTAATATATTTTTACTTATTGTATTAGCACACGTAATAATTCCTCTCAGCTAAAATCTCGTATTTAAAAACGCTTTTCTGGTATTTTTATCGGTGTTTCGTGTGTTACCTCTATTTACAAAACCACTATCACAGGAGCTTGCTTTTGTTTTTGATTATGAAACAGGCATTCGCATATTTCTTTAAACACATGATCAATGTTTTAATAAAAATAACAAGAAAATTAACGACACTAATTAGAAAGTACGACTTCGCTTGAAACTGCACTAGGTAGGCACACTTTATCACTGTTTCAGTCACAAACGCACGTTAAAAGAGTCAAGCTTGCTAACATCCTGCCATCACATTTTTGGCTATATCAGTCTCAAAACGGAATGTTTTGACTTGAGATGTTCATGATTCCTGATCTTTTTCAGAGGCAGCGGAGAAGGGGGGGGGGCAAAGGGAGGCTGTGACCCCCCCCCCCCCAAACAAAAATCCTCCCCACGTTTCGGTGCCGAAAACAGCGCTAGGACAGCATAAAATTGGTTTGGCAAAATATTTAGTCCCGTGGTCTTTTTACATATCGTTTCATCGGGATCGCACTTGAGGAAATAATGTTGTAAGACTTTTTTTGGGAAATTTGAGTAGGGGTACGCGCTTGGCTTGGTGTACGATGAGCATCTCCACGTTTTAAAACGCTCCGCCGCCGCCACTGTTTTTTAATTCAGTGATTTGTGATTCATCTACAAACGTTCTCTACGATTGTTTTTCATTTTATAGATAATAGTAAATAGTGAAAGCTTTCTGACAACTCAAGTACGTGTGGAACAGTCCCATCAATAGAGTAGAAAGAGTAGGTATCAACCAGGGCAGATATTTTAAGGAAAGGCTGAAAATAGAAGCTCGCAGCAGATACGTCGACAACTGGCGCGTATGAGGTTGTAGTCTAACAGCAAGCACTTGCATAATTGTGCTGAGTTAAACTGTTTTACTACCCTGCTAAATTGGCGACATCACTCCAGTTCGAATAACAGTGCATTATATCAAGCAGTAATGAATTTGTTTGGCTACAGGCGGAAAAACGCGAAAGCCTTTGAGCCTTGTAACCACGAAGAAGCCAACACGAGAATACTATTTTGCATGCACCAAATTGTGCAACATTTAGAGAAAGTAATGCTTTGAACGGTAGACACAAATGTCATTGCTCTAGCTGTATCGTGTTTCCATACATCGCCTTAGTCTTGGGATATGCAAACTAATCCAGGGACATCCCAATCACTGATGAATTCGTCACCTCTCGTGGTCCAGAGAAAGCAATTACAGTCTTCTTCTTTCACTCCTTCATACGTTGTGATCAGTTAAACCTCCGCCATTAATGGACGAGGCAAGATATTTGGGATTGCTCTTGAGCAAAAGCTCGTCTTAACTTGCAATATATCCTCCCATCATTTTTTGTTAACTCGCCTTATCTTTCATTTTCCGCCTCAACTTGTTAGCTTGCAAGACTTTTACTTGATTTGCTTCAATTTACAATTAAAACATCCCAGCCTATCATTCCTTTAGCACACCTTATCTTGCTGCAAGCTTCTGACATTATTAGGCCTATATCTTGTTGATTAACTTGGATAGCACAGGAAGAAGTTATTTTTGTGTTCACATCTTTGAGCAAAACCCAGCGCAGCAAGACTTTGAGCATACAATACCTGCACTCGAAGATTTTTGGTGCTGTCTTATGATAGAGCAAGCCCTTGTAACGCTATTCATTGCGAAAGGACAGAAAACTAAACTTAACAGATACCACCAACTGCTGCTGCGCTCCTTCAATAGGAAAGTGTTTAGTGCCTGGCTCAGAACTGCCCTCTCCACTGAGGCGAGTGAGCCAGGAAGGAATCTCCACCACAGGTCTGTGAACCAGCGTGGACCACATCACCCGAAGTATCAACAGTGTACCAAGCTTTCATAAATTGGGGGTGCAGTTCGAGATGTAGTAGCCGCTACAAATGTCCGATTGCAAACCCGAAGTCAGTGTACCGCTTTCTTCAAGTGTGGTTGTCGGAATGAAACACTTTTTCAACTAACTGCTAGTAATGTTTTTTTTGTGTATGTGGTATTTATTTTTTACGGAAAAATATCATTGATATGTATTATTTTAACTGAATGAGAAATTTAATGAGTTGGGCTGTAGTGAGAAAAAGTATGTAATTAAATCCAAACTTTTGTTTTGGCCTCCATTTTGAATAAATTAATAGATGGGTTGTTAAAACCCACAAACTGGATACACTTATACTCGAAGTCATGCTGAATAGCACATACCTAGCTAACGACAGTAATAACTACAGCTTGGTGCGGCAAAAATTACGTCGACAAACAAATTTAAACTCAATGTTTCCCCCCTGAAAATAATTATGCGAAAATGACCCCCCTGGCTAAACATTTGAGTGGGTCCTTATCAAATATCCTGCCACATTTGGTGCTTTTAACACGATTTGCACAATTTTTTCACCATAGGCTGCACTAGTATTTGCCTAATCAGCATAATATTTCACTCATTAGCATAAAAGAATCGAGTTTTGTGTGAAATCATTATGACTCGAAAGTGCAATGTCCTCTATATATGTGGGCCATCGTACAAATTAATTCCCATACAAAGCCGTTAATATATTAACTAGCATGACGTTTCAATTATTGAAACTTCAAACAATAGCCCTACATATTTACCAAGTCGAGATAGAGTGATCTAATATATTCCAATTTTAAGCTTAGGTTGTGACCAGTCATCCGTTTTCTTGAATAAAACGCGTTGGTCCGGTTGCAGGGAGTGTGAATTTTCACAAACTCTGCCATTCATTACCCAGGCACTACAGGCACCAGTAGCGACATCGTCAGCCCAGGTAATTCTGATACTGGCAACTAAAACCTTCCCGTTAAAGTTCGTAATATACATAGCTATACACAGCAGACTGCTACAGAAATATGATAATTGACATACTAATGAAGATACTGAATTCATCAAGTGTTGTTGCTTTAGAGCTGTGTTCTTACCTGCTAGTTCTACTTTTAGCAAGAATTACTGTCATTACAGTGTAAGTTTATTGAGTTTTTATCCGCACTTAAGTAATAATAAGTAACTCTCAGACGAAACTCGTGTGTATGCATGCATGCAGTGCTTCAATATCTATCACGGCTGCATTTTAATTTACACTGAGAAACTAGTTTTGAAAAAAACTGTTTTTCTGCGTGGGCGAGTGGACTGAAAATGTTTCGTTGATCAACAA
>JANRMR010183609.1:3426-13856 GCA_025434825.1 Bergia sp. 'catenularis'
ATGCTTTTTGGACCCGCAAGATATACTATTAAGTGTAGTGTCTAGTACAGCTTCTTTAAACTTATCAGAATGAATCGCGTATTTTACTTCTTCTTCTACTGAGTAAGTTTTACAAGGCTTTCAAAACAAACATTTATAACACATTTCATTTCAAAATTATCTCTCTAAGGAACCAGTTCAGCGGATTTGAAACTAAGTTAAATGAATTCTAATGCTGCAATCTTTTGATAAAATTCTGTCCAATTTTCATAGGATGGAACACTCAGTCAAAGAAATAAAAACCCGCTAATCGTAGCTAACTACTAAAAAGCTAGGTCAGCCATACAGGATGGTTTACGCTAGTTTTACTATCAACAATAGATATGGAGCTGGATGAGTTACTAAATAACTAGATTTCTTTCTCGTTGTTAGTTCGATTTTGGGGGTACTGCTTTTTCCAGCCGAAGCGCGACTTTTTTGTTTTACTGTTCCAAAAGTGTAAATCCCACCAAGTTTTAAAATTAAAAGAGAGATTTATTTGTAAAAGCCAACTGATGCCCCGTCATGTACAACTCTGATATCATGTTTGTTATTGGTTACAAGATCAACTCTGATTCATTTGTTCTTGAAAGTGCAATATCTAAATTGGATTCGGGTTATGACTGGAACGATTCAAAATAGTTTTGAAAATCATCAAAAACAGACTGAAACATGAGAAAAATCTCAAACATTTGGGAGAAGCATTTTTCACTGGCAGCAGATTTGTAGAGTCAGAATCACAAGTAGAATCTAAGAAATGATAAATAACTGAAGTTCAAGTAAGGACGTTCACCATTAGTTTCTAAGTTATGTGTCATGGTAATGATTAACACAGGTAACTGACACAAATAATGACTTTAAAAAGTTAAAGTTGACAATCTTGTAGCTGTCACTTTCCGTTAGCAGTGATAAATGATTGAATATATTTTAATATGAGAATCGAAAAGAAATCTTGAAAAAATGGAAGGCTTTTTCAAATGTTCTTGCCTTTTTTGTTTACTGGAGTTTCTTTTCCAGTATTCTAACACACTGAAATATTAAATTAGCATCAAAAAGGTCGGCAGTGACATAGTATTCCTTAATTTTAAACAACAAAGAGAGACAGATTATCGGGCGACATTGAAACTACACAAAAAGATTATTTGACGATGGAAACAGAAAATGAACAATAATCGGCCTTCAAGTATTCTAACTTCAGTTAAAACGAAGTTAAATTTTATCGCTACAGAAGAGAATTAGTTTAAGAAAGTGAATAATAGCAGACAAAACAGAGCCAGAGACATGAAATATATATGGAATTAAAAGCTAAGTTGACCAGGCCGACGCCTTTGATTTGTACAGTTTTATTTTGGCATGCAATATTTTATGTTAGTGTCTTCTTGCTCACAAACTCTAAACGGCATTACTAAGTAAATAACAAAAGCACGATGTTTTTGGAAATTAAAGGAAACAATTCGGTCTCACTTTGAGATTCAAAGTCATGTGGCTGGAATGTGAAGCAGCTGTAGACAGGCGGTGCCACGACTTTGGTTTTTGTTTCATTTTAACAACCCCTATTGTCACTTTAACTGGTTTTGATAAACAACCAAATTGCAAGTCTACATGCGGAGACCAAATACTGTATTATTCTTTGTGTTAGAAAACCATTTGAACTTATTTTTTAATATTCTTGAGGCTCGCCTTACCAGAAATGTCCATTTTCCTCATAAAACATTAAAATAACGCCACCATTCAATCACTTTCTCGTTTACAGAATGTTACGCAAAAAAGGTGTTAAACTGCGCCTATGCAAGTTTAATTACTTTTCTGACCTTAGTTAGCCAATATTAAACATTCACAGCAGGAGTAAGACGTTGAAGAAAAAAAATTTAATTTCACGAGAAACTATCGCTGGCAAATAAATTGTTCTTCAGAAGTCAAAATTATGTTCTCTAAAACGCCGCAAAGCACTCAAAGTAGTTTAAATGGGAGGAGAATTCACTGAATAGCCTGCGCGCGTCAAAAGTAGAGGAGCAGTGCAAATTTTCACATTGGGGAGGTGGTAAATGAGCCAATTCATGCAAGTGAGAAAAATTGGAGCAAATTTAAAAGGTGGCAGATGGATCTTTTTTCAGTCCAAAACTTGTTCTAGTAACCTGACAATGAGTTCCTTTTCATCATAAATAAAAAACAAAATAAATCCCAATTTGTTGACAACAACAGTGTTCTTGAGATTTCGTCTTTGGTTGTGCTTATGGTTTTACAAGTGTCTCTGGTTCGTTTCGGCTTTTGCGTACGTCAGCGGCGGACCACTATTGTCAATATTATTTCTTTAAAGACATAAATTCAAGAAATAAATCATCCTTTTGATTGAAATTAACACACTACCAAAAAGAATTATATAACTTATCAAATGGCATTTCAAAAATATGATATTGATAAATTGTTCGCTTTCTACGGCGATTTCTTAACCACTTTTTTTTATAATTATCAAGTCACAGAGCAATGATCATATTGTTTGGTGGTTTTAATAAAGATCAATTTGAAAACTTTTCTGGCTTTACCGTACGAGAAAGTTAGCCATTTTTGATACGAAGCCAAAAGTTGATTCAGCCAGGCCAAAGAGCTGACTTACATTTTTTTTGTATGAAAGCTTGATTTCCTGTTGAGAACAGTTGAATTTTTATCTGCACATTTGTCTTTTGTAATTGTAGAAGGATTTTTTATTCTGCTAGCTTGTTACGTATCAGAGAAAGGACGATTTCTAAAGAAAAGAATAAAAACGGCACTTAGCTTCAATTAAACAACATGTGTTAATCGCCCAATAGAGCATTTCAGTGCACATCTTGATATTCGACATTATTTCTGGAAACCTAGCATAACGTCATACCCTACTTCACGCGTGGGCAAACCGGAGAGAATCGAGCATAAACTTTCAAGGTTCATTTGGCAAGTTAAAACCTTCAAGTTTATTTTTCTTCTTGGCTTGCATACTAGCTTTCACAACAATGGCAAAATTATACAGTCATGATCGGTGCATTGAGCTGGGCAGCTGCATTGTTGTGTGTGTAAGTCATTAGAAGGTGAAATACAATGTAATTAGCCAGTTATTATTATAAGGACCAATTAGATTTGCATATTCTTTTCTTTGACGACGCATTTGCACATATAAATATTCAGAGCCGCACGCGTTCTTAGTGCAATTGTTGATAAGGGCCAATTCAGCTGGGGAGACTTCATTCAAGATTACCGCCACTTGCTGTCATCTTCTCAAAGACGAAAAACTTTATAATTGCTCTTCCAACTCGTCCCTTCACACATGAGTGTTAACTTTCAACAGGAGTGCTTCGGAGCTGATCCTGTTAGTTTTAAGTCCGCATTCATGGAGCTGCCGAGTCCACCGTCAATACCAGTTTCACATCACAACTACAACCCCGTATCGCATAGCTATAACAACTACAATCCGTACGCTATGAGGTATATTCATGGGCCTTCGACTCCTGACTATGGAATCTCCTGTAACACACGAAACAGTTTTCCAGCAATGCCAATGATAAATCACCCATTATCTCACCATCCTTACCTTTCGCCACCGCTACAGCCTTACCCTGGCGGCCATGACACACACGAAGGTGAGTAAAAGCTTTTCTTAATGCTCCTAACTTCACCTTAGTTAGACACTTCTATCCAATGAGATCGTGAAGACAGCCAATTCAGCACACATATTATAACTCTAATACATCTTTAGATTTAATACTTTTTTAAAGCAAAAGCCACTTTGATCTCGGTGTTGATAAAGTTGCCTGAATTTATTTCTGTCTCAATCTGCAGCATATTTGGCAAGGCCACCCAATTATCAAATGGTTGAATTGTTAAACAAATGTGCGGTTTTGACAATATTAAGTGTTCGGAAAAGTCAAGCGGGTTATATCTTGTGCTTTTCCGCGTTATCTGCCCGTTAAAGACGGAGACAGCCAATGTTTACATAACAAATTACTAATCAGTAGTTATCCTTTTTTTATTCTCTCTGTAGACAAAAGTTCGTTTGATGAACCACGTCTTAACGGTAAAGGCAAAAAGATCCGGAAGCCGCGCACTATATACAACAGCTTTCAACTGCGTGAGCTGAATAAGAGATTTCAACATACTCAGTACCTTGCACTACCGGAGCGGGCAGAGCTTGCAAATTACTTAGGCTTGACACAAACACAAGTGAAAATTTGGTTTCAAAACCGAAGATCGAAAGAGAAGAAAGACCTCAAGGGAAAACCAAACACAGATAGTCCAAGAGAAGAAGTTAATACGCAAGGGACTGGATCAACCTCAGATTCATGGTCGGAGCACAACTCCAGCTCTTCTTTGGCAAGTAAAGATATCGACATGTCTTCAATCAGTTCAAACTCCAAGCTCCCCAATGTGGATCCTTGGTGCATCGGAGTAAAAAATTTCCAAACTGAGGCCCTTTCGCATCCCCAGATACTTCATTGAAGTTCCCAAGAGCTCGATTGGCAATATCATTTGTGAGACTCTGTAAATATGACAAATTATCTGAAATGGTTTGGAACGGAAAGAGAGAAGTGCGAAACTTAACTCAGTATATAACATTTAATGTATAAGTTTTGTATATACTTTAACCGACATTTGTTTGTGACGGAGGCAATTACAAGAAGATGTAGCTAGTCTAGAGAGTGGCAAATTCCTTTGACACTAAACTATCTAGACACCATTTTGGATACAAAGGGGACTAGTTTAAAGTGCTTTCCCACAAGTGCTATTTCAAACGATGAGTGCTATCGAGCCACCGCCTGTGATTTAGAAATGCTTTAGAGCTATGGTTCAACTATAACTTACAGATTTTCATACATGCGTTTGATCAACCTACGAACGGCATTGTTTTAACCACAACTTTTCGTCAAAATTTGGGAAACTTCAAGAGAATTTAAAATATTTATTTGTAAGGAAACTTAATTTAAGAAAATGTCATTTTAAAAGAGAAAAGCCCGAGTATCGAATGCGAGAACTTGTAAAGTTCTTTCGTGAAAAATCTTTTGTTAAGAATACAATTATTGTGCCATAAAGTGGTTTGTTTCAAAAGTTTTTGTCTCGTCTGTACAATTACTTAAATATCTCCGGACATGTTGACGAGATCACTTATGTTTATATGGAATGAGTATTTTCAGGTCTGTCACACGCACTGCGAAATGTTTAAGTTGTTTCCGTAGTGAGTTGAGTTCTCAATAAAAACGGACTTTTGTCAGAGATGTGATTTCGACTCGTGCGCTTGGCGTGGTAGCCGCTTGCTAAGATATTGCTGACTTCTTGTTTCTTGTTGATTTCAGTTTTGTCTAACGTAAAAGAAGATGAAACTAATTAGCTTCTTCCTTATTTGAGTTTTTGTTTTACTAACCTGAAACCGTCTAAAATCCGAATATCACTGTTGATATTTTTTCCGTGTCGACTTTGCTATTTCAGTCAAACGATTTCCTGTTGAAAATCCAGACTGTATTGAAATGGTTATTGTTAAGTTGTTGATATATTTAGATGGCAAAATCGGCTTAATATACAAAACAAGATAACGGCCTGGTTTAACTAAGCGGCCATTTGATCACAAAACAAGTATTTACTCAGGAAGATTCAACAATTAAACGAATGTTAAAATCTGATTGAGAAGTTTGTTTAAAATGGAATAGATGAGAAGGAGGAAGGTTAGTCGTAAGATGGACTTAATACAAAACAGACATTTTGGAGCCGTTAAAGGCCAAAAGAGAAGATTCATGCTTGTTCTTCGTTATAACCTGAAAGATCATTCGAGTTGATAGTTAGCAAGCCGTGGGCAGTGTGCTTTGTTTTAATGCTGTATTCTTGTCGGAGAGAAGGCCTTTCAACAAAAGCACTCATTACCCTTATCGGCCAGGAGAGAACGAGGTCTTTGTTCTCCTCGTAGTTTTCAGTTATAGAAATAGGAGGGGGTGATTGCAGATTTGTTGGCAAATATTAGGAGTGCTGACTGTTTATTTATTAACCAACTGAGTGATAAACAAAGTTCCTTAAATATTAATACGATAGGATAGGAGCATTACGATTTATGATTTACGTTTATAAATAAACTTTTCCTTGTGCTATTGTTTTTGCAAAGCAATTGTAAATTTTCTTTTCCATCGGTAAATCTCAAATGCTTATCTAGCAATTTTGTGTTCTGAACAAGTTTAGGTTCATTTGGCCGATGATCAACTCAAGACAAGTTTATGTCGTTCATTCCTCTCAAAATCGCCATTTGGACAGGTGATTCAATGGCAAACTGTCGCAAAATTAATGTGCAAATAAGTAAATTTTTAACCTATATAGGTTTATCCTCTCTTCTGTTCTTGAAGCACATTAGCAGAAAATAAGAAACAAAGCAAATCAGACATATTTACATTTTTCTTAGGAATTATAAAGTTGACATTTTATTTCTACACTCTTTTTGTTAATATCTAAGATGACAACTGCATTCTCAGCTGTCGCCAGTTGAAAATATGTCTAGATTTTTAGTTAGAATTATTTACTGCTTAAAGAACGTTGTTTATCTATTTCGTTTTAAATGAAACGAAACTGCTACAGAAACGGATAGGTATTGAAACTTAAGTGTGATTACTTTCGAGTATTTTTCGGAGAACAATTTTTGCTAACCGGTAACGTTTTTATCATGATGCAATGTCTCTCAAAAACCATCCATATCTATTAGGAACTTTGCTTTATTAATTTGTTTGAATGCCGCATAAAATTGCTGTTACCTCTAAGTTCAAGTCATCATAAATGGTGGGTGTCAATTTCAAACGAGCAATTTCTTCATTATTTTGCTGTGAAAATTTTTAAAATTCATTTCTTTCAAATTCGTGATGTTATTTAGAGAGCACCGACAAGAAATGTCCGGGTTTCTAAGTTACCTGTTTTTGTCTAGAAAGCTGGTCCTTTAATTAAAAATCACCTGATGTACGGACACCATTATCATGGGTTTAATTCTGTCTTTTTTCGTTTCAACTGCATCTGAGTGTTAAAATACATGCACCGTACCACTTTGTGTTCTTTCACTATATTATAACTTAAATTGCACACAGATGTTGATTCGCACCATGACTATGCAAAGCTAAATTGTTAAGAATGGTAATTACAAAAACGGACGCAAAATTCACACATCTCGGCAAGAAAAACCTCAAACATAGACATGGTCGTGAATCTGGCTTTATATTTTTATTATATGTTTATATCGACATCATTTACATGCTGATTTTCTTTAAAGAAAGCGTAGAATAATATGCTTTTCTTTTGGTACTGTAGTATTGTTTTGGGGCAATAAATAGCAAGTCGAGATCACTTTTATTGTCGGGCTTCGTTATTCAAAAGTGTATCACTTTTAAACGCAACTGAGTCACGTATATAAATTAAGAATTATCATAAAATATGTTTTGAGTTGATTGAAAAATAAATCCTTTTCAAGCGTCATGAAAATTCCCCAAACTATACCAAGGGCACTTGTCGAATGACGTTTGTGACAAAGTTCTCACAAGCCCCACAGTGCTTGGGTTCGTAAAAAGTCAGATTGTTATCATATCTCTGTAGAATGAATGACTAAGAGCTTTGGGTCGATCTGCCTGAAGCAAAGACGAAAGACAATGGCTAAACGGAATGCCATTATTATAGTCATTAATGATAATGATTCACCTTTTTTTCAACTTCAGTATTTAATAGTACAAATAATTCGTGGAAGGAGAAACTGAATTATATAACCAAAATAAATGAGTTTGAGAAACCATCTTCCCTAGAACAGCTTCAAGATGAAGTGTGCTCTTAAGGGGTTGTTCGTGTTATTAATTATACATGGTTACCTGTTGAACTTCACCTGACAAGTTTCGCTCAGAAAACTTTGTTAATGGTTATCTTTGTAATGAAGGAGGGCAACCTGTCAATAGGATCTCGAGGGAGGGGCAACTCTTTACTATTTTAGGACCAAAACCTCCATAGTGAAAAACACACTTGAGTCGCTTCAGTGGTAGCGTAGGCAAAATTGGGCACTCTTATTTGCTCTTCTTCGACGCTATTAATTTCTTTACCATGGTGAGATTGGAGATTCTTAGGGTTGGATACAAAAAGTGGGATCTGTTCAAACGACACATGGCAAAAGGCAAAACTGAAGCCTACACGTTGTTTTATGCAGATTCTTCTGCAAATAAATAGCCCGAAGAAATGAGGGAGGAGTCGGGTTTTTGTTCTAGTGTGTTCCTGATACAATCAGTGACTCATGAGCATTTCCAGACTTCAACTTGAGTGTTTTATTCCACCAGCATGGCCACTCGGGAACGTGGCTAATAAAGTATAATTCTTCATTTCAGGCGCAAAAGTTTTGAAAATTAGCGTGATGAAGGTGTAAAGTATCATTTCCTGTGTTTAAGTAACAACAATTGTCTGTTGAGAAAATTGCACGAAAATGGTTGATTATATAAAACTCGTCTATTTCAAATTGAGTGTGTCAAGATTCTTAATGATGGTGAAGCCGTGTCATGAATGGCCTCCGCATGTCTGTGTTAATGGACTAATTGTCTAAATGGTTTCCAACTATATGCCAATATTTGCATTTAATTAAACAGTGATACCAGTAACTTTAAGCGTCATGAAAGTTTCTTTAGTTGTGTGGAGTGAGCAAAGGTTTGCATAACAAGTTTTTACGCTGCTAAAGAAATTTTCAGCTGCTAAGCTCCGGCAAAGTACGAACATTTTAAGCGAGCACCAAAGGAATGTCTATTAAGCTATATCGTACCACTGACATAAATTGTTAATCTATATGCATAAAAATGAACACTTCCTTCTTTGTTTTGAGAATGAATTAAATGTTATCTCCTCAGAGCTTTACCGACAAGAATCGAACGTTAATGTTCTCGTTCATACTTGAAATCCACTTTTTAAAGCAGAGATATTGAAAATTCGTGCGAAGACGCTTTTCAAGGCGATTAAAGGCACAATTCTGATTGTTATTATCTATAAGCTAGGCCGCTTGTTATATGTTTTTTTCTATTGAAAATTCTATCTTTATCAACACGTTAATGGCTAAAGGTGACTCAATGATAGTCACGGATCGATTGCAACTGAACCTTTGAACAATGGGTTCTAATGGATGGGCTACTGACATTTGCAACACAAAGAGTTTCACACAATGTCAAAGTTTGTTTAGCTGATGCTATACAAAGCAGCATACCGTTGGTGGGGCCGTTATCAGACAATATATTCAATATATTGCCCAAGTTTTAACATAAACAGATCCTTTACAAGATGTGCTTCAAAGAAAGTTATAAATAAAAGAGATCATTGTTGAGTTTTCAATATTTTCGAACCTTCAGTGTTAATCGGGAATGGTATTCATGTAGAAATAATTTACTCCCACAAGTATTAATCATGTTTTTTGCATAACACAACACTGTGCAATTACAGTATTTAACTCCGACTGTTTGCAAACCAGTTCTCTTCGATGTTATTACTTTTTACATATTCTAATTACAGGGTTGGACGAATGCTGACGTTACGATACAACGTTTTACTATTATCTGTAATAGGATAATTGAGCAGATAGTAGGTGGCTTGCTGCGCGATTGTTCCTACGTATACAAAAATCCAAATCTTTCAAACGCTTTCTTGTTCAAGTTGAGGCTCAAGGAATATCTGTTGATCATACCATTCAAAGGAAAAAATGAGAACACGCTTCGCCCTCTTGACTTTCCATTGAAGGCCATTGCATGCAATGTCTGGTAGCCAGATTTAGATCTCGCAATGGGTAATTTCATATTAATTGCTTTATGTTTATTTTTTGTGAGTTTATTTATCTTCAACATCTTCCCAAGGCATTTATTATATAATATCAAATTTATTTTAGTATACGTTTATGAATATGTAAATAAAACAATATTGACGTTAAAGATAGCATACATCATGGCTCTCCAGGCATGTAAAAATTTTCAAATAGAAGACGAAAATGTTACGTGATTTAGAACAGGTCTTATGATACCACCAGATGAAACAAGGAGTTAGTGTTTAGTTTAGCTGAAGACCGAGTTGTACTTTGATGTAAGTTGGAAACTATAATAGCGTGAAGATTCAACTTTTAAATTCCCGGTCGTCATTCTGACCGTGAATGAACATTATACCAAGCATTTTTTGCCACCCGCAACGCAGTTAATTTCGCGCAGCAAATTTTAAAAGTTTATGAAATTCAAAATAAAGTTCCTGCAAAAGTTAGATGTCTTGTCTTCTTAATTGACATAATTTATGATTTATATTTTACAATATATGCTTCACTAACAAGATTTGAAAATTGTCTGATAATAATATATCATCAAATGGCAATCGCAAGAATCAGATGTTAAAGATCCGATCACTCTCTCTCTCTCTCTCTCTCTCTCTCTCTC
>JANRMR010183610.1:0-11361 GCA_025434825.1 Bergia sp. 'catenularis'
CCCCCATTCCCCTTAGGTGATAGTGTACGATGGAGTACATGCACTGGTGTTAGAGAAAAGAATTCAGTAGTCTGGCTAGTCTATTGAGAGCCACATTTAAGTTGCGTAACGCCGTTACTGATCAAAAAATGTGTTAAACGATACTCTGATTTCTGATTTCTCCAGTTAAGAGGTACCGCCTTATAATGCGTATCAACTTTCGCCGTCGGACACGTCGGCTCCAACTGCGGTGGGTAGAGATTCTCACGTAGTCGGGAGGAACCCAGCTGCAATTTATTCCTTTTTATTTTTGTCGTCTTTTCAGGAAGCTACAGGCAAGAAAACTTGTTCCATTTTCCAAGTATTCTAATTTACAGTTGTATTCTTATGTAAACAGAGCACTTGTGCACCGAAGATCCTTTGGGAATGAAAGACGGGCGAGTACAAGACAGTCAGATAACGATATCATCTTGCTTCGAAGGAAATTGCGCAAAGTATCCACATCACCGAGGAAGACTAGACATAGTGACCTGGCCTTACGGAGCTCAGACAGACACCTTGGCTAATGACCCCAACCCTTGGTTTCAGGTAGGCAATTCTCTGGGAGTTCAGATGGATACAATATAATGGTTAGCGTTCAACTGGGAAACCAGGTAGACATATCAACCCCCATCCACAGCTACAAGTTGACTATAGGCTACGTTCCACCTTCTTTGTGGATTTTTATTACGATGTTAGCGCAGTAGTGTGTAGGATAGTAAATTAAAATGGAGAATAATTAAACAATGCCAGTGACATTTGTGATGGCAGTGACAATGGTAAACGCGGAGTCAGGGATTTAGCGCACAGTAGGAAAACGTATAACTATGCTTTGTTATTACACACTTTTCGCAATGTTTTTAGCAAATAAAAACCTAATGGTAAAGATAAAGCCTTTGAGAATATCATTGCAGTTGACCGTGAGAGTGACAGTAGCGGTTATATGTATATTTGGCTGAGCACGTTACACAACCACGATATGACGATAAACATTTTTACAAAGGCAGCTGCTCATTGATGTTATTGACACAAAAATCACGTTTCTCTGCCATTAGGTCAAACTTGGAAGCGTTACCTACGTGACAAAGGTTGCGTTACAAGGATACGGTTATGAAAATTCAAAAGCTATGACAACTACTTTCCAGGTCGCTACATCGCTGGATTTTGTAGGATGAAACATCTACAAGGAGAATGATTCTATCAAGGTAAACAGTTAACACACTTAACATAGTTAACATCCCGCAATTCAAGATCAAACGCTTCTCCATTACGTCCATTACATTAGCTTTACGTTCAATTGACTTGAACAAAGTAGTTTGCAAGTCTAAATCTCTATGCTGGTGAGCTCGTTCTCATAATTTTGTTTATGTCTGCATCAAAATTGATTAACAGTTATTTCTGTTGTTGTAACATCAAATACACTTCGGCATTGGGTATATGATTCCCAACACAAACCAGAAAAGGAATACAAACGAATTATTTCGAGTGACTTTTTTTCCTAGTTGTAAAACGATTCAAAGTTAATCGTAAATGGTTTGCCATAGCAAAAACATGCGCAGTTAACACAGATAATTCAGTGTAGTTCCTTGATATGATGCTATTCAAGCAACTCAAACGGCAGATGATATCCTATTATCTGGGAGTGAATCCAGTATTAGTAGTATTAGTAAATAAAAAACATATTTTGATCAACACTGCTGTTCCTCAGTTCGAAACGCTTCTTTTTATTCTGCTTATAAGCTCCGCCCCCAGTTTATGAGCCCATCGAAAACCCCTTACAAAGTTGTATAAGCCCAGGGTGCAGGACTTAAAGCGGTAGTTTGCGGTATGCGCCGTTTCCCGTCAAGATCTAAATATATTATGCTCTATACACCCATGTGAACAACTCTGGATCCGCCCCATGCACAAATCACAAATGCGTCTTAACAACCTTCACTCTCCTTGCTCTCCTAGACATTTCCCGGCAACACCCACCCACACGTCACCGTCAAGAACAGGTTTAAGAGGCCGCTGAAGACAAAAGAAGTTCGACTTCTTCCCAAGACTTGTAATCATTTGTGCTCATTCCGGGTGGAGTTTCACGGTTGTCCATCTTAATTAGAATGGAAAGGATTTATTGTCGTCGACAATCCTTGCTCAGTTTTATCTGAATTTACAATCCAAGGTGTAGATAGTTTCATTAACTCTTCAACTTCCAGGGGGGGAGGAATCGAATTGACCCCATCCCTCGTAGTTTATTCCGACCTAAGCTTTGAAGTAATCAAAATGAAACTTTTAACGTTAATTGACGACGTCACAATTATAATCATAAGTATGCTAATTGACGTTTGAATCTAAAAACGGACTTCTCTTGACAAAATTTGATCTAATTTCTTTTTTTCCATTTTATCCTTGATTAGTTGTCTTAATATTTGATACTGTAAATACATGTTTTGAACTAAGTACAAAATATCTTGCTGTAATTTCGATAAAAAAAATTTTTTTGAAAAGTACAAGATGGCAGACGAGATAGAGGATTTTTTTGTGAAACCACTAAAACTTGATTTTTGTTACGGAAAGTCATCAACTAGTCCAAAGCTGCTAAGTTGCCAAAACTTGATCTCATTTGTGTGTGGAAAACAAGGGGGGAAGGAAGTTCGTTTGACCCTTCCCCCGCCCCCCATTGGATTATTTTTTTTATTTCCTCATTGTACTATAATAGGTTTTCTTTATAATATTTCAGTATATTACTTTCCTTACAGATCGTTATCATTCTTTTGCAGCATTTGTATTATAGGGTGCTATTTTTTACAGAATTTAGTAAAAGAATAACCGATAATACTTAGATAAGAGGAAGTGTCAATTTGTGAAGATAGTTCATCATTCCATCTCTCTTGAATTTTTGTTGGTAAAGTCGCACCTTTCGCACTAAGCACGTGTAGGCATACGGGGTTTTTTTTAGTTTTTAAAGCTTAGCGATGAATTTCGATTTAACAATATCCAGCTTTTGACCATGCTGCCTTATGGATAGTTTCCAAGTTTTGGGGATGGCACTAATCAGACTATATACTGTATCTCTAGAAAATTACTTTTTATCTGACACAGTTTCAGAAACTCACCAATTTTTAATACTAATCCATTTTCATCTATAATATCATTAACGTACCTGACGTCTTGTTCAATCCAATGTCTAACCCATTGGGTTATATTGTTATGAAAAATACCTTGGACGTCCGAAAGTTTATAATCGACAAATTCCATCCCATCATGTTCCGACTTAGTTTGTAACCAATTAAATACACCATTTCTGACTAATACAATCTTCATTCTAGTTTTCAGTCGAGTGGAAACTTTAAATGAGGTAAAATGTGGCCCAGTAACAAATCACGCCTAAAAGACCAGCAACTCAAGAACACCGCTGAAAGACGTCTGCGTATTAACCCTGTATTACCCAACTAAATGACGTCAGAACTCACGCCTAAAAAACGTAGTTTTCTGAGGGGGAGGGGGGGGGGAGAAATTTCCAAGTGCAAACAATTTATTTTTCTGTCTACACCCATGCAAATAATTGTTTTTCCAACAAAGGTGTTGCAGGTTCTTAAATCGTTCTTAATTTTTGGGCGATTTGTGCCCTATTGTTTTTACAAAGTTGTTCTTATAAAGAAAAGCGTTTACTAGATTTTGAGCTACAGGGAACGATGGCTAAAGTACGAGACTGTGGTAAATAATGAGAATACAGTCGTAGAGGACGTAGATTCCTATCCCCATTCCTTTTGCCTTGCAACTCGCGCGGTAAAAAAAAAAGTTTTCAACCCTCCCAATGTATCAATAGTCTCTTTTTTTTAAAAACCCAAATGAAATTATTGGGGGAGGGGGTTCCAGACCAATTGCTCGCATTTGAACGTTCTTTTCAGATGCCTTCAATTCGGCCAGCAATAGAATCCAAAATTCATACCAATGTACTCGCTCTCCTAAGTTTAAGATTTAAACTGGCAAGAGCGTCGATACTTGTCTTCCAAGGCAGCATTTACACTTGGAGTCGCTCGAGGAAACACTGAAGCATGCATGATTTAAAACATACTCATTAATATTTATTGAAAAAAACGTTCAGTTAAACCTATTTCACTCCCATTCTCTATTACTGCAAGAATGAGCATTACTATCTCATCGCTATCATCTGTCTGCTTATACAAACGTACTTAATTCGACAAGATTAGTTGTGTTACCCGTTCCCTACCTCTGTATAACATATGGGAAAAGAGCAAACGTCTCGTTTCGATGCCCAGCCTCTTTTTACCCTGCTTTTGCCCGAGCTCGTGAGAATACATTTTGAAAACTAAAGGCTGGCGTTTAGTAATCAGAACGGCTACAACGACGCTGAAATTTTGAAACAATAGCTTCATACAATACTTGCACGCGGAAATGCAGCGAGTTGACCACTTGGCCACCACCCAGCTAAAGTTACAACATGAAAAGCACTGATGTGGGGTTTTCTATGGAGAACGTGAGCACGTGAGTCACCCATATCAAACAAAACCCCCTGCCATAACTTGAGTCTGCAATTCGCTCTTTTACCAGTATTTTATTCAGGAGATGACACAACTGACAGCAGAACCAGTTATACCGATATCAGTTCCCACAGACCTTTTGTTTCTATCTTATCAAAATGAATTACAGTGGAGTTTATATTGTGTTTTTACTTTTGTAAGTTCTTCGCATCCTTATCGCTTCTGAAGTTGCCGAATTCGCAAGTGAAGTTGGCCCTTCAATTCCTGTCTTTGATTAAACGCTTTACTCTCTTGTTAACGGTGAATGACAAGCAGATTAGCAATCCTGAAACATAAAAGATATTGTTGTTCATATATCATGTTATTTAAAGTTTTTATACATTAATCTTATACACACAGAAGTCCAAGGACCTGCAATTTGCCGATATGGGTTCTGGACTTACTAGTCAGCGGATCAACTTCAAAAAAACAGAAGGCTTCTCATCCGCAGCGGGAGGCTTAAAATTGTTAATAATGTAATGTTGTAAAGACGTGATGGGAAATTCATGCTTATACTGCTAAATTTTTAACCAAGCAATAACATTGGTTCGACAAAATACCTCAAGTACTTCGAAATATAATGACAAACGTGCATATAACAAACATATAGGCTGTGTATAAACTGAATGCCAGGCAACTAAGCTCCAAAAGCCTACCACAATATAAACGTCGGTAAAAAAAAATCAATCCATATTAACTTGCATTTGACTGATGTTCAGATATGCATCTCTTGTAAATCTAGGTTTTAGCTTTCCTCTTTGATTTCTTATGTTTTTTCTTGTAATTAGTCTATTTTAACTTTTTAGCACGTTTTATTGTATTTTATACCTTCCGAAAATCACAATTTCTGATTTTAACTACTCAATAAAGACTATTATTATTATTACTATTGTTATTGTTATTGTTATTGTTATTATTATTGTTATGTTAAACAAAAAACGTATTGTAAAGTAGCCGAGGCTGACTGCCGTATAAACATGTCGCTGTTCTTCAATATATCAACCTTGATTTCCTAAGCTTATTATGGAACGTCACGTAGCTGTCGTACCACACAAAATATTTAAGCTTTCGGAGCTATCGTTTGTTTATAAACTTGTCCTTGAGTTGCATGAGAACTTGTGAATTTGCGTCTGAGAAATGTTGCTGCCACGTAAGTCTTCTGCACCTATTCTGCACCTTATCAACTCGTTTGGAAACGCAAAACCTCGTCTCACGGATTTAATTTCCTACCGGGTAGATAACCTTCAAATTTGGATTTTGAATGCTCTGATTCTGAAAAGTCCTGAAAAAATTGTTTCATTACCAAATCCATTTCATGTATCAGGCCCTCTGACGTCATGATGCAGATAGACTTTTGAAGAAAAGCTGTCCTTGTAAGTTTATTTTGCAAATGGAGCGAGGCGTGGAATGAATTATGGAGAATCTGACGTTCACATCTGTTCACATGGTAACTATTTGTGACTCTAAGCGAAAACAAATTGTAATCTACTTTTATTTCGTTTAAATTGGGTTTAATTTAATATTGTACCCCTTGCTCTATAAAATGAAAACTGTTGAAATAAAATCCGTTTGTGAGTGAATAATTATATAAATGATTTACCTATTTCGCAGATTATTTAAAATATTATTTCTTAACTTCTCTATAACATTTTTTTGTCAGCATTTTAGAATCTTTCAAACTAAGAATTAAAGAGCTGCAGAATTTAATACAGTAGGTAATTATAATATCTTCTGCTATTAAACAAACAAACACAATATATCGCTGAAATAAAGTAAAAGAATTCCCTGGCTAGGCAGCGGGAACCAACATGTGTGTTTTACCTTGCAGACTGTTTAGAATTGTGAAAGGGTATCTCAGAAAAGCAGTCTCCTTGAAAGAAACAGCGAATCCAAGGCTCCACGTCAGTCCAAGAATCACCAACAACTTGAGGGTCAGGAAAACCAGCTGCTTCTGGTTGCTTCGGTTGGTAATACGTTTAGTTGCCTGTTAAAATGAAGTTTAAAATACTGGGAGTTTTAGCCCTTAAACGTTTACAATTAAAATCATAATACGGACGTATTAAGGAAAGAGAGTTACGCCATGCTCACAACCCATTGTCTCTCCATCATAAAACCTTAGGTATTGAGATGTATCGCAAATGTTAATTGTCATACAATCTACGTAATCTCAATAATTGGTTATAAACTGATAATGGAATAAATAGTACGTATTTTATAAAATACAAGATAATTAGTTTAAACTTGCATATAATACTCAAGATTGAAAGACCTAAAACCTTATAATGTCATATTTAGATTTTTCTAAAATGTCTTCTTAATAACTTCAAAATGCAATGTCAATAATTGCAAAGAGACTAGTGGGTTTTATCTGAGTTGTTTAAATATAAGAAAGCTCGTTTATATTGCCTTCCAAAAGCACTTCCTTATAAAATGGGTCACCATGGCAATAAATTATACCATAGAATGAAAAATATTCCAACAGTTTATCCACAAAATGTCAAGAAAAGTCATATAATTTAAGTTCTCAATAGATAAATCACTTGCCCCCTACTATTAAGTCTACTTGTTATTACTCGGGCCTGGCTGTGTTTGTTATTTTGTTGTTGTTGTTGTTGTTGTTTTTCCGTGTCACAATCTTCCTTAGGCTCGGCCAGCAAGCCTATTTGCACCGCATGCGTAAGACTGGGCACTGATCATGCAAGATTAGATGCCTGCTTTGAAAAGCTGAGAGTTTGAATATTCATGAAGGAAAGTATTTTGGGAAGTCTTAAAAGGAAGCTTGAGCACCAAGGCAGTGGTTGCCAGATCAGACGAAATTTATGCATGGAATATGGTCAATCACGGTCAAGAATTTTTAGAAGTTCTGTGGTTGCACGTGTCTCCAATTTTGACCCTCGTGGCAAATGCAGGTTACAATGTATGTGCGAGGGAACAACTGACAGTGACAGCAACAATGATCATAGTGTGAGCTCTGGAAGGCAACCACCATGCACCAGGAACTTTTTGAAATTTAAGATCTCTAAAAATGTATTTATATTTTGAAGCAAAACTGAATGACTCTCGATGCCAACGTTGCTCGTAGCCGTCAAATGCAAGATATATTCTGCATGTGGGATACAATACGATTGTGACGATAGCGGGTCTGCACTATGCAGGTCAGACTCGCCAGAGCCTGAGGATTTGAATCTAGAAGCGGACTTTGTGATTATTCAGTAAGACTTGAATATTTTCATTTAGTATATATCCATTTGTCTTGTCTGTATGAAGTTATGGTGCTTGGCACAGCTTATGTGTCCAGATATTTTAAACTCACACAAGTTGTCAAATTATTTTGCTTTATACCATGTATATCATAGAGCTAAAATAAGCTAAAACATTTAAAAACACAATGTCATTTGTAGCCAGGTGGCTTGGCACTCCAAATCCTGACCATTCATTATTTATGCCCCGCGTTGGCACCGAAGAGAAATTGGTTGGGTAATTCATTTTTTGAATGGCTGAGAGGTTGGGTAACCATAATTTTCCTGGGATGGTTAATGATAGTAATAGTACTAATGGTAGTTGCACTCCTTCTGATGACCATATATTTTTCCCTGAGGGGTGGGAGTAAGTATTGAAGGGGGAAAGGGTTGACGTATAACCAACCCCTGGTTAGTGGATTTTGCCATACACTAAAACTTGAGATAGAGTAAAGAACTAAAATATAGAATATATAGGGCATCTTTTATCACTAAAATATCAAATTCTCACCCTTCAAGACATAATATTAATAGGTGTACATGTATTAGGATATAACTGATGAGCAAAATCTTTAACAGTTATTTAGATATATCTAACTATTTATTTGGGTGATCACTTCATGACATACCGTTATTCTTAGCCCTATACAACAACTGCTGCTATGTGTATGCATGTTGGCTTAATTATCCCAGCCAATCTATTAACATCTTATTTCTCCATACAATTTCAATACAAAATAAGTTGAATAAGTTCTTTGGTAGTGAGAAAATCGCACTCAGCAAGCTATCTAATATGAAAAGAAAAACTCCCCCAAACTGTGAAAAAGGAAAGTATGGATAAGGCTTAGGGGATTTAAGCAACACATCATAAGCAGTGTTTGGGGCTGAAAAGCTTATGCCATTTGAATAATTTCTATCCACTCTTAAGAAATTGACACAGGACAAGACAATGAATTCCCAAAAGATCATCAACATTTATAATCAGTGATAATTTTCATATTTTCTAACCTTAGATGTGACTTTTCTATGCACCGTAGGTAAGGATCATACTGTATCATTGTAAAGTCTGAGGAAAGAATCTCAAGGTAGATTTTGTAATTTACTCATCATCACTACTTGTTTAGAGATTATGGACCTAATGTCGATGACAGTTGCACCAATAAACTCCAAATATACCAGACTTATCTTCTTCCTTTTGACCCCTTTATTTGTAAAAGCATCTAAGCTGGTGCTATTTTTTCACTCTGCTGGGCAAATCTTCGACTATAGTCCACAGCATCATAAATAACTAACTTGTAGAGAACATGTGCTGTCTTGCTTATCGCATACCACTGATGCATGTGGCACTTCAAAAGTGAATGTTGTATCAACTATTGATGAGGTTGGGTAAAATAAATTTATACCCATTCTGAGGTTGGTTAACTAGAAAATTTACTCATTTTTCTACTTCTCTTCGGGGCATAAGTAATGAACGGTCCCTAAGTGCCACCTAAGATTTGTTAAGGCATAATGTATGGTGGGTGTTAATATTCAAATTGATGCTTGTTTTAACTGTCATGCTTGACGAAGGACACTTATTTGAAGGGGATTTGTAAACACTTAGTTGAAATACTATGTTTTATATGATAGTGAATAAGAACATTTGTTCAAATGTTTCTGATGGAAAAAAATTTACTAAATTTCAAATAAGTGAATAACATTTATTGAAACTGGAAGATGCAGAAATGTACAATATCAATAAAGAGTTTGTTCACTTTGTCAGTTTGAAAAGACTGAAGATGAACAACACATACATGTTGTACTGCACATGATCAACTGAGAAATTGCCTTTAGTTAATAATTAATGTATTGTTTAAGAGAACATAACTCTTCTGTTACATCAGTCACAAATGATAATGTATTCACTTTATTCAGTCAGGATTGCTCAATCCTTAAAATATTGTCCAGCTAATTGTATTTTGGAATGCCATGAGTTATGGAAAATCAAAACAATCCTTAATTTAGAAAATTGCTAATACTCTATTGGCCTTTACTGTTATAAAGTTATTTTTGTACCACATCGAAACACCTATTTGTAGCTTTCTGGAATATGAAATATATATATTTATCATAAGTTATGCTTTGGCAATACTTGTAAATTTAAGTCATGTCAATAAAGCTTTTAAAATTTGTTGTTGTTGTTCAAATACCGCATTTTATCTTCCATGGCTTGATTAAAAGTAGACATGGCACCAGTGTGGAAGTAATGGCCAGTAGTCGGTAATTATCGACCAAATTTCACCAATGGAAAGATATTACTTAAATGGTGGAGATAAATAATAAGAAAGCTAATGGGGACGCTATCGTATCTGTCACAGTATAGCAATTATTGATCAAGTTTTAATTCCTTATTGCCATCCCAGGCCACAAAATCGTATAATAAGTGTTTGAAGTCATTTCCTTTTTGTTCCTCCAAAAACTGCAAATCGAGTTTTTATCTCAAAATTGTTTTTACAAAATTACTACGCCTCGCGTATAGGCTAGTGTGGTAGCCTTTTGTTTTCATTTAAAACAATCATCTACTAACCAATTAGAGTTAATAGAGCTACATATGTTCTTGAAACTCTGCTTCAGTGGCACAGAAAAAGAGTTAGTTGGGATCTGGGGACTCACCAGCTGGATGAGTGACGCAAAACCTTCAGTTCAGGGTCCATTCATAACTTCAGCATTCTAAACCAAGAATAATATAAATTTTCAAGAAAGCAAACAACTATCGCTGGAATACTGGTACGAAAATGATGGGTTGATTGTTCGGTGTGTTATTTAAGTTATTTGTTTAATATTTTTATTATGATCAACCATTATAGAAATATTTGCTATGTTACAAGGAGACACATACCTCACTGGTCTTTCGAATCGCAAACATTGTCAGTGTGATAGCCACCACATTAAAACTTAATATGACAGCAACTGGAACAATGAAGGCGAAGACAAGCGCCTGCCTTTGTGCAATCCAACAAAATTCACCTGAACCTAAGTGCAAAAATGAAACAAAATTGCTCAAGCCAAATGTAGCACGTATAAGCTGTTATCACTGACAAAAACAGTCGATCACCTAAAAGTTACGTGTTCTCCCAAGTTGATGATAACCAACTGTCAAAAATGTAGCTAACGTCAACTAATGCGTTTTCCTAAGAAAAAATACATTCATTGTTGATATATAACTAACTTATTCTTTAATCGACATTTTTTCTCCGTCTATATGATACTTATCGACAACTAAACAAACAGGAAGTCCTCAGAACAAAATTGACATGCATAGTTAGGCTAGTGTCCATATTAGTCATATTAGTTGTCGATAACTATTGCTCTGATCTGATGCGTAGAAAAGCAATAGGGCACTAATAGTTCTCGATTGCCTTTAGTTTTCGACAACTACTGGCTATCTATAAGCGAATCTCTCGTGTGTGGAGGAGGTCCTTAGCTGGACTCTTACCACCTTTCCCGTCATGGGACAGTAAGGCTCTACTCTGTGAACGAAAGACACTATTGGATGTTTGAACAATAGCAGTTACAATAACAGACACATTTTAACAATA